>LUCH01001876.1:18980-104279 GCA_013368495.1 Paragonimus heterotremus
CCTTGAATAATACTAAGATGGATCAAAATATAATCCATCACAAACGCAATCAACAAGCCCCATCATGCTGGAGAACCAGTTTGTTGCAGTAGTTATAATTTCACACCTAAGACGGCTACAGGAACTGGAGTCTAACGCGAAAATGTTATTTTCAACGCTTGGTTTACTCTCGGTTTTCGTTACTGTAAATGACAAAATGATGAACTTGGTTTGTGTTTGATTATCCGAAGAATAGAGTGACGGCAATATTTGGGACTCTAATATCCGTCATTGCTGATATATTTATGGGCACCTGTTGGGATTTCTTAGTAACTTCTCGAACGATTTCTCTGTCAAGATATAAATAATACTGTCAGTTTCAGAACAATAACGCTACAACCTTCTCCAATCGTACATGGTTCAGTCACGAATGAAGAAGCCCAGTTACACTGGTACCCAACAGCCTTAAAATATAAAAGCCGGATGCTTGGTGCAAAAAATTAACGAACGTAAGTGAAGATTACCAAAAAATATGACAGTCTGTCACCCAGTGTTAGATTGGTTCGAGGGTTACACTTGCATGGGATAAGTGTCATATTGCTTTGAACATCTTTTTTGTCTTTTTGACAATATGTAAACTGTCACACTGTTCTGGAAACATGAATTATCACGCACACAATTCACATGCTTGATTAATCTTCGTAGAACAGAAAATCACATTTAGATACCGGCGGGTAAAAAAGACAAATTGAGAGTTGTTGGGAAATGGTGACCGTAGACCATCTTCTTTGGGAACAGCACTTAGCAGTTCTCTCAGATTAGCTTACTAATCTATTCCTTCCTCTAGACAGTTAGCCAAGTCAACCGCTTCATTTCAATGTAAAATGGAACATCTGACCGTATCCAATCACAATACATCCAGAAGTCACGATTGTGATTTATATACAGTGACCAGAATTCCGACCGATCAACCTAACTTACCTGACAGTGACAACCATTGAAGAAGTTAAACTGTCAGACAAATTCCAATGGTACGTACTAGTAACTGCAACATGTGATCGTATGGTGACATATCTGTATGCTTATCAAAATATTCAATCAATCGAAAATTGCAGTGTTTGTACTATATATACCTCTGACAACTCGTTTGAACCGTGCGTGAATCGGTTCATTGGTATGTCAAACATGGCCTAGAATTGTAAAGTAAATTGCGCTTGGACTGATCAGTTTACTTGGTAGAAAAGTTCATGATTTTGACAGGAAAAATCACAATGAGTGTAAATGTTACTTATTATAAATATTTATTCGATACTTCCACACTGACTTCTAATGAACAATTGATGCATCTTTTCTAAACCGTATTAGAGTCACTCAACACATCAACGAGTGCTCTGTGTTTTTTAATATCTTTTTGAATCTTTAAAAAATCACAGTTTGGGATTAGTCGTTTTGATCTAGTGAGCCTATTCCATAAAAAGTGGACGAATGAAAATGGTATTCCCCTTGGTGTTCAGTACAATATATAAATTAGCGTTTGCAACAAATGTACCGCATTGAACCCCTTCTGGGCTACAAAAAATTAAGTTGAGATTCTGATTGCTTCGTTACAATTTGAATGCTCATTCAGAATGAAAATAATGGAAAATCCTCGCACACCTGAAAATAAGTGTATGATTTTATTGACCAGATTTTGTGCTTTATCGCCTTAACGTTTGTAGTCATGGCTGGGACTGCAGTAAGTGGACTAAAGTTATTTTGTCACAACTCTTGTTAAACACATTGGTTTTTGGTGAGTGAAAGCAAGCCTCTTTAATTTGAGGACATAAATGAAACAAACTGCTGAAGATGGCACTACACTGGAAGCATCTAATATTGTTGAAGTACACTTAGACGGATTCGTCAATTTAGAGGAAAAACTGAAAAGCCGGGGCATTGTTTGGACTAAGAACTGCGATAGAAACAAAGCGATTTTTCAGGTAAGCGCCCGAATGACCGAGCTACAAAGTTGACGTAGCGAAGTTACTTCTTTGGTATAAATCTTGCCGCTCAAACGCGCAGATGTTCTTCTGTTTAGTTGTGCTGTTTAACGGGGACCACAAATTAATCGTCCGGTGTATGAACGTGAACAAATTCGGCTACGTTCATTTTACTAGATCAAATGAACATTCAATGCAGTTGCAAGTTATGAAAAATTCGTGTGGTTAGAAGCTTCAAACATATTATGTCTAAATATATCACATCGTACAATACAGGTAGCCAAATGGTTAAGTGATTTTGTGTAATCTCTCAGTTTTACGTTAATCGAGTAGAACAACTCTTCACATCAGTTGAATTCGGTCAACTGCAGGTTGTATTGAAAATCCCAATTTTTTTCACCCGAGATTTTAACTGTAGTAAGCTACACCGTCACGTACACTCTTAAGTAAGTGATTGAGATCAGTAATGATCCTGACAAGCAAATTTACTAAACGTGACATTTGGTCAAGCTCAAAATCACAACGATTTTTTGAAGCCAGTCACCTGAATTGAATTACTTCAGGCATTTTTGCTCCTTTTTCAGGCGGACATATTTTTACGACGTCTATTGCACAGTGTCGGCTACATTAAGCTTGAACCCTAGTGAGAACGTGTTACTTATTGTCAAACGTTTATGACTCGGTTAGCTTCAATACAGTAAGTGTTCAAACTTACATTTCGGTGATCAGTAGTTGCTATTTGTACACATTATGAGATTATATTCTTGTAGAGCTGACTAATAATAGATTCAAACAGTGTAAAATATGTGATTATGTTAGTTCGGTCAGAACCATTTTGGTTCTTTACAAAGTGCCTCACAGACTAGTTAAAAGAACATCACAATTAATCTTTAGTCGAGTGTTTGTCAACCTCTAGGTCAAAAACTTTCAACATTCCGACCATTGAGGTTATCTGTCAAGGAGAACAATGAATAATGTTCACTTTCAGCAAAATCAACTTCTGTGCGGTCTAGTTAATACTACAGTTGAAAGTGGTATGCTGTTAGCTATTCCGCATTCTATTAAGTCTTACGGTTTTGCTGAAAATTATTCCCGTAGGTTGTTTGCACGTCTTTAATTAAAATAAGTATTTTACCATGAGTGATGTACGTGTATGGAATAGGCCTGTCAGTGACATGTGTGAATTAATTTTACAAGTTATTAGCTGACTGCTTGTTAGTTTATTATACATGCCTTTGATTAACCATTATGAATGTACATGAGTTGAGTCATCAAATGAAGTGACGTCGAACATTGAAGTTGGCAGCAAACGATAGTTTAAAACCATTAAAACACAAATAGTCTTCCAACAAAAGTCGTGTTGGACAATTTGCTTACCAAGCTTTTTGCGTTTCGATCTTCCTCTTCAAAATCTGCAGCCAAAATGATGTTCGATATCGTGTAATTGGAACTAAAGAAGAATGCTGTATAGAGCAGAAATTCTTCCACGCGACTTTGCCTGGTAGCAATACTGAATTTCAGCTTGCGTATTTGAAAAAATGCCGAAACCACAAATCCAATTCCGAACACACAGAGAATCGCTTCCTCTGCCAGTATGATGACTGACTTCCAATAATTCGTCTGTCTTTCTTTGCACTTCGCAGTTGCCGTTGTCAGAATTGTCAGAGCGATTATTATGAGCACTGTTGAGATACCAAACCAGGAGCCGGCACTTTTACTGCAGCCTCGGAAACTGTGGAAACATTTTTCGGTCTATATTAATTAAAAAACAAGGTACTATTTGTAAGCGTCAGTGTAATTTAGCACGTAATTCTGAGAAGGTCTTACAGTTATCACACAACATGCTAACTGAAAGTAATGAAACCATATACAAAACAAAGTTGAGTAGCCCTGGTTGACCCAGGTAAATCTTTTTAAGATTTCGTTGTTGTATAATCTCTATGTGATATACGTGAGAACCCTAGATCAGGCTAAACTGGCCAATAAAATCTTCTGTATCTGACTGGTTACAGTGCATTTGAAAACAGTAGAAGTTTTTGTGTTTGTCAAAGAACGGTAAGTATTTTCGTACGAGATATGTGCCACTCATTATCAACTGACTTTCAAGCGATTTTTGAATGACCAAACAAGGCAGATGAACCCCAGAAAATAACTATGTGTAATCATACATTAATTAGGAGTTCTGGTGGGAATAGATTATACAACAAGATAACCATAGGATTTCACACATTTGGGTTTATAAAACGGAGAGTAAGTTGAGAGTAATTCAGAATGAATTGGACACTTTGAAATACATTCTGGAGTAACCCCTGGAAGTACCTGTGATTTGCTCCCGATAATTATTCTGTAGTTGATCCACCACAAGCAGATTTACTATTAACATTAATATATCAAGAATATATAAGGGTGTAAAAAGTTAGTCCGTACATTTTTATCACAATCTTAGAATACGAAGGCTAGATTCTAATAACAAGAAGCTTGTGCCAAAAAGTAAGTATTCATCACTACATTTAGAACTCTTTACTTAACAGTCATAATGCAAACCTTGTCCTTGTATGGTGATTGAAGTGAAACATTTCCCTCTCTGTGGACTGGATGTCGACAGAATTTGCTAGTCGTTGCATATATTTGTTTACTTACTTGGTAATGTGTATAGGAGGGAAATGTCTGCTCACCTATTAACGACAAGATGTGTCAGTTCTAGTTTATTGCCAATTTAATACGCGAAACTAATTGTGCCACTTTCTTGTCGTCGATGTCATTTTATAACTAAGGACATGAACAGTTGCATAACCCTGGATGGATCAAACTAGCCATTATTGTCCATTCCTTACTTTTGTCAAAAATGAAACCTACAAGATTCCGGACATGTAGCACTCTCACAGTGCAAGGTTTTCCGTCGGAAATTCATAAACCTATGACCACCATTTTCTGTTTTACACCAGAAGAACGACGGGTTCTTATTGACTGAAACGTCGCAAACTGGTCAGTTTGTTTGCCTTCACACAAACGTAATCAATAAAAATGTGTTTGCAAAAGTGAGTGAACTTGGAGGAACGCAGACATTTTTATATGAACGGGAGGAGGGGGTAGAATACAGAACAAACTGGCATAAACACTGTGTGATTTTATATGTAAACTCAGAGTACGCAATGCAAACAACACAAACGTCAACCTCCTCCCTAGTTTCCATCAGGCAAACGGGACTTCCCGACAAAAGGAGTACGTCGTTGACCACTGAGATCGTCAATAATCTGATGGGAGTGGCATAGTCAGTTCATTGAGCCTGTTCAAAAGGATTCAGCCAATATGTAACCTCGCTCTCTGGCACCTAAGCAAATCAAGGCCAACAAAAAAGGATGACAAATACATTTTGGATTACTGATGAGTAGTCGGGGATTTGGTTAATTTTAAAGTTGGACATCACTCACAATTGATCGCAGCTGTCGCATCCCCATAGACTTTCCAGTCGACCCCTTTCGAACAGCAAAGGCACTAGACTCGAGTTTCGCTCTCATTAGAGCTCGTCAGTAGTGCATATCATCGCCACTGCCGGGCCTTGAACCACGGACATGCTGTTCATGAGCAGGCAACCGTGTTTACCACTGCGTCATTGACCTCACGTTAGGCACGACCGAATTATCATATGTGAACGCTCAACCACTCTCCCTTGTGAGTAATGATCAGGTTGCCCGTGGTTGTCCGTGGTTCAAGTCCCGGCAGTGGCGATGATATGCACTACTGACGAGCTCTAATGAGAGCGAAACTCGAGTCTAGTGCTTCTTTTCGAAAGGGGCCGACTGAAAAGTCTATGGGGATGCGACAGCTGCGATCAATTGTGAGTGACGTTCAACTTTAAAATACATTTTGGTTAACTTTGGCTAAGCGTCAGAATGCGGCGTGTAACACACAGATAAATGTGAATAAAACAACTTAAATATAGGCATAAAAAATGCCTGTTCGTTAACAACATAATGTGGGTAGCCGAAGAAATGGTTGATGTAAACTACTGGTAAGCGGAACTGGGAACGACCAAAGAGAGCAGTTCTGTAATTCCGGTCCCAATCATAATGAATTTATTTACCGTTTGCACGTCGTTACGCATGATGCGAAGTCACATAACTAGCACATGGATTCGTTCCACCAGTCTGATGCAGAAAACCATAAGAGAGCAGGAATTGATGTAATTAATGTGCTATGTTGTGAGGTCGACTATTGAGGGCAGACGGGTGGGGAAATTTTCCCTATCGTGAATGAAGAATCGGGGTAAAAATGACCAGTGGTCTGGCATCACAATAATCTGTTTGACTTGAACACTCTATCTGCCTGTAATGGTCATGCCCCTAGAAGCGTGTTGTCCGCAACCATCTTCTAGCCGTCAGTAATTAACAAGCGTTTTGTGTAACTTCTGTACTTTTCTCCACATAATGCGTCAACCATTTATTGAAATTAAGACAGTGTCCTGAATGCGATATTTTGCTTGGTAGAAAAAGCGAGGCTAATCTAATGCAGTGACACCTGGGTAAACTTTATTAGGAATGCTAGCGTGTAGCTGTTCAGTAAGCCTTCTGTTTTACCGCTGAGTTAGCCTGGACAGCACATTCACCTGTTCAATTATGCTTCTGCCTGTGCAGTCTACATCAACGGCTCTGCAAAACCAATCGTAAGATTTCACACAAGAGGTGTTAACAGTAGCAGGCAACTCAAAATTTGGTCATGGATAGAAAACCGGACGGAAAGTCAAATAGACGAGTGAGTTTGCAGCAAGAGGCGTCTTGTTCATAGTAGCAGAAGGCTCTTTGAAAATATTCTCAGCTTACCGATCACTGTCGACTGAAAACAGATGTGCACGTCTTCAATATTTAAAAGTTGCCACTTATATGTTCTTTTGATTATTCACTGGTCTCTTGATAATGGTTAGTATATCAGCTTACCGTCAACCGTATACTACAAATCAGTTCCCACAATTTCTGCCAAAACAGTGAGGAAACATGAATTGCAAAACGTTTGTCCCTCATTTACTTTTATCGATTTTATGCAAAAACCAGCTGATGTAAAACGGAGTGGAATGGGTGACAAAAAGAGAACGAGCCAGTCCAAAGGATTTCAATTCTTCTTGCATTAGCAAGGCACATATTTGTATGGCTTGGAGATTGATGGTGTCAAAACCATATGTACGCATGATGTCTGAGCAGCATTACTGCAATGAGTGCTAACAGTTTCGGGCTGTTACTATGTAACAGTATGTTAGACCGACTAACCGGGTCAACTAATTGACCGAGTATTAAGAGGAGCTGACGATCAGTGAAGTTGGATTCTGTAAGTATATTGGTTAACGGGTCGTTTATGTCCTCGTGGTCACTCTTCAACTATGAATATTTGCACTGTTGCAAACAGTACTTTATTCTGCTCATTCAAGCATCTGTACAACTACAAATGAAATAACTTACATCATGAATGTCAGATAAACGGTCGATCTCTCAATGCCTAACCGAATACACACCTAAGCAGTTGAATGAGTGCACTGTAACACAGGCTGTTATCCACTACCAGTTAAATGTTCACTCTCAAAATGTTTTGTAGAAATGTTTATTTTCTGAACAGTGCAGATTGCTGGAATATAGAGCTGGCTGTTTGGCTATGACAAAATCGAAGGAATCACCTTTGTCCATTCCAGTGCACATCCTATCAACCTGTTCTCTAGTTGATTAGGTCAAATCGTCCAAGACATTATTTCGCGTGCATGCTCACAGCCAGTGAGTTAATGTCACTCAGAAGACATCGACGATTTTTCTGTGTACAGAAGTCGTTGATGTAATCAGTTCCTTTGTTAGAAAACTGGTTTTCCTATTATGCGTGAAGAATAGTTCGGCCAGTTAGATCACTTGAAGATACTATCTATAATCTGTATCACAGTTACTGGTTCTACTTTACTGACTAAAGACAGCTTATCAGAGTGTTGACACTTCGTCATGTCTTCTTGTTTTGAAGAACCGGGAACTCACTGTCTTGGCCTCTTTATAATTCGTTCGATTGAACAGTTATTTTGCATTTCTTTCCTTCTGCTTGTGGCACAGGAAGTCTGAAGTAATCACATTAACAGCTACAACTACCCTTCCCGTGTATTGGGCGTTCAATCAGCCTGTCCCCATGGGGGCGTAACAGCATAACTAAGAAGCCAAACTTGTTTTTCTGATCATTTCCTTTCGTTAACGTTTATGAGGAGAGTTGGACCCGGCTATCCTTGTGGAAGTGGTATCGTCCAGCAAATGATCATGACCAATTACTCTTCAAAATCGCTATGGCAACATCCACCGGCAGCTGCTCAACGGTGCTGTCATACAAATACCTTCGTTTTACTGATAATTTTGCGGAGATAATGTGACACAATAAGAGCGCGGATATTAAAGGGTACATAAGTTCAATTGATGACATCCTGATATTCGATTCAGTGAGCCGGAAGTATGATCACATGGCTAACCAACACGCCGCAAATGAAGTGAGGATAAATCGTCGGGATAAAAGCTTTTCTGCCTCACTAACCTAGCATCTTTCATCAGCATCAAGGTAGAGAAGTAATAGAGCGAGATGTACTTGAACAGTTTCTGCCTAAAGCGCTTTAACATGTTTGTTATTCACGCAAGCGATAAGCAGTACGCAAAATGTAATGTATCTGAAACCAGTCAAAGGGATAGTCCAATTTTGTGACTTGTCGGTAAACCAGAGAGCTGGGAACGAATCTTATCAAACAGGAGAACTTGTCTATCTGTCAGGGATACAGCGCTTGGATTTTACTGCAAACAACACGAGCAGTTTTGTATCACATTTCGATCTGAGTTTTTAAACAGACGCTTCCTCTATTCAAGGTTCTCTTTCCACTCTTCTCTCCTAACTTGAAGCGTGAAAAGACATACTAACACATCGATCAAGCCTAGATCTTACACAGTTCTCGTTTAATCTCGAATTTTGCGCAACTACCAAAAAGTGTACTTCCATAAAACTCATTTTTAAGATAACAAATACGCAAATATTATTGTTGGGAATTCATCAATGAATACGCAATTCCGATTAGCTCTTCAGGATCTAATCGTCTATATGGGTAGCCTTAGTGAAGATAAGTGAACCTGTCCAACTTTACTGAAGCTACATTGCGGACACTGTATCCTAAATTGATTAGAAACTCTGAAGAATCTTTTGTTGACTCAACTTGTTTCATTTATTTGGCTCGTTACTTTTCTGGTTAGTTGGTTGCAGGCTGCTGAACGTAGATGCCTAACTCGGTACGTTCTTCGAAAGGTGCCACAAGAATAAATGATTTTGGTCGTTTTACTTTAAAATCATTGTGCTACCAGTGAAATCTGGTCAATGTTTGACATTACAAATGTTTCAAGTTAGAATAATTCACATAAACACAGCGCTCCATGTAACTACCAAGGAACACGTTGGTGGCTATGCTTCTGTCACTTTCGTATACAAGCCAATGCGCTTGTTATTTCTATACATGTTGGCCAGAACGTTATCTAATTTGAATGTACAGAATAGCCTAAAAGAACAGAACGTCGTAAATAATTTGTTTTCAGAATGAGTACATCCCCCCCTTTTACATAATGTTACAGGGTGGTAGTTAACAGGCGTATGCTCTCTAGGATTAAAAAACGATCATGCGTGACTCAAACTGCGCAGGTTAAAACTTGCGAGAGATCACCATAACATGCAGCTTTCCAAATCGTATAGAGTAGCTCACTTGTATCCGCACATATAAAAAAACAAGCAAGTGAGTTAACTATAACTTTAAAACAGTGATTTTCAACAATATCCAGGGCGGTAATTTTAATAGAGTTCACTCAAAAATCTGCTGATTCTTCCTTGTCATTAATGTCGATTTTTTTCTCGTATTCACATGAGTGATGGTATATCGTTACCCCACCTGATTGTATTCGCACCTAAGAGATGACGTCTTCGACGAATGTAGGGATTTCAACATCAGATATATTTCATTGGTAATTTAAACAGTACCGCTAACTATTCTCCCTTCAACGAGAAACATCCCGCCGATTTAACAGATGACTGTGAAACCAGCAATTTTAATAAGTAAACAATTCTTATCAAATGTGAACTTCGCATTGAAGACGCTCATAATCATCGTAATATTTTGGGAATCGTAGAGCGTTAACGATTGAATCACATACAGTTCGAATAAACTGTGTACGTGCTCACCAAGAACGGTAAAGCATATCGACCCATATGTAGTAGCGCCTAGTACAGTTTCTTAGTCACATAGGTTGGTGTCAAACTGCCGATTCATACTTACTAAGAAAATGTAAAGTGGGGCAAGTAAAAAGATGGTTGCGATTTTGTTTTCAGAGTACTTCTGTATTTCTCGATTTCTGGTTGCGCGATTTCCTGCATTCAATCTTCTATGGTAACTCTGAGTTGTGAGCAATCACCAAATATATCTGTCGAATCCAAGGGTTTGTATGCGGTGTTATCGCCTACCTGGCCAACTTAATATAGACTTATGCACAAACCCTTACGGATATCAACCATTTTCGCAGTGATAAACCCGCGCTATCTAACAGCAGCCCCATTCTTGTGAAAAAGGAATTAAAACTGGTAATCCACGAATTGTTAAGCATGCTCTTAACACAGAAACCAGTTTTAGTCTTGGCAAGACGATTTAGTTATTTCGTATAAAATTAACTGAGGTTTGATTACTCCCGATGAAGTAAGTTAACATGACCGAAGCACAGTTAATCTCGCAATCGGTAAAATAGTTTAAAGTGGCAGTGGGAAATAACGAAACTTCCAAGTGGGCAAAATACGGACGGCACCAGGATTATCGACCAAACGAAAATAAGATATTAAGAGTGTATCCGCAACCAACCAAACGAACAAAACTCTACACTCAGAATGTATAAATATTACCACCGAATTATAATACCATACTGAACAGCAGAATTCGATTTCGTTTAAAGAATTTTCTGCGTTGTAAGCCCAATAAAAATAATAAACGCACGTAGCGTTCAACTTAAGCAAGTTGGTCGTTTGAGTATTCATCTATGTTTGTGAGTTGTCAAAAAATCACTCCTGTCTGATTTTGAATGAATGATAATGTGTCGTATTTGTAGAAGGGTAGTTTATTTGCGTACGATAGATTAAAGGCAATCTTGCTCACCTGTTTGCCTTCTTTGGTCTTCTCAATTTCAATGAAACTGGGTTGTCCAATCCGAACAGTGATCTCGTAGAGCAAGGCAGCCGCCAACAGACAGTATTCACTCACAGTTGGCAGCAGGTAGAATGATACATCCATAGGATTTGAAGAATCTAGTAGGTGATCTACATGTGGGTCTCGATAGATTGTCTCGGCTGCAAGATTGTGAATGGACAGGTTATCACATTGGGTCGTAACACCCGATGAGATCCGTGCTTTTGGATTACTGCCGTAGAGAGTTTTGTCAATCTTCCCCACTGATATGTCTGCCCAAATGCATAGGTTTGTGGTCAGTACGTGAACAAGTCCAGCACCCATCACTTCGTTATAACGTAGAATTACTAACTGTAGGTATATAAGCAATAAAGGATAAGTGGATAAAATTGCTCAGATTCAAGTAAGGTGCGAAACTTATCCAGGAATAAGATGGCGCAGGCGTACCCAACATTAAGAAACGAGAAATTCTTTTTGAAAGATAATTGTTGCGGACACATTTGTGCGTGTTATATTAAGGATGGGAAACTCATTACTACAGTTGTCAGCTTTTTGACTGAGCTGAAAATTATAATCAGCTTACAAGTTTCAAAGCCACCGTCTGTGAATTCTGCCTGAATTCGTCAGGGTTGGCATTCCATAACTGGTATCCACATTTACCGACACTAGCCCACAGATCAAACGATCACTATTTTATAATCAGTTTTATGCAAGTTGCTTTGGTTTTTCTTCCGAGGAACTCGGTAAAATAATTTGGGAAGTCTAACGACGGTTTAAATTTTGACCAGAAATAATGTCCGATTACTAATAGGGTTATTCACTGTCTGCAACCGTGCGACTTCGTCAGCAGTTAAACCATACAACATCGATAAACGAGAAAAAAAAAGGAACTATGCCGTCTGATTTCTGTTGACGTGTTTTTCCTCTTTAACAATATGCCACCTATCCGAGCATGGTTTGAGCCTTTCTCAGCACACTATTGGGAAGGCGAACAATGAACATTAATTGATGCGCTACGAAATGCAGGGTAAGTGGTTCTCCTCACTAATCATCTGAAGCACCGTTGGCTGTTCTGGTCAAGACGAGTTCATTTTTGTACACAAACATGAGCTGATTAAGGACGTCAGGCATATTACAATCTACTCGATATCTATGGAAGTTGTTACTCGTTTCAACTCTCAGCGTCTCAGTCTTCCGGTCTCCAAAACAGTTGTCAACAGCCAGGTAACAATTTTCAGCTCATTTGTTATATTTGTCCGTGCGCCCGTAAAGCTGATTCTTTTAGTTGGCTTGCAGGTACTCCAATCAACTCTGCATCATCCAGTTTTTATCATGCTGGTACCTGGAAGTTTATCTGTGGATGGAGATCTCATCTTCCAAAGACGTTTGAACATGCATTTCAATGGCAACCTCTCGCTAACTTCCAGTTGCGTAAACAAGACTGGGTATCTTTCTCGGGAAAGGATGCAAAATAATTAAACCAGTAACTTTTACTCTAAATTGAAATTCAGTTCACTGTCAATGTTTTCTAGCAACTGAAGCCATTGTAATAACAAAATCTTATGTTGCACGTCAGTTAAATTTTCACATTAAAACCTATTTTCAAACAGACATGTTTTACACGGGAAACAACTGTGATTTTCATAAAACGTTTGTGGCCAACCCACTTCAGACTGGTTCATTCAAAGTACTGAATTTTACTTGCTATTCGACAGGTGTTTAATAACCGGAGAATAAAACTGCATAATTTAACATAGGCTTCTCTGTTTCCGTGATTGGTTGACAGATGACCTCATTAACCAGTGAAATATTTACAGGCAATAATTCGTATTGCACTTACTCGGTGATACCGGAGAATGAACAGAGTTTGCAGTACAAAGAAGGCCATTTCAAAAATAAATTTAAAATACAAGCAGAAGGCGTTGCTTGTTGTATGGATTTCGTTCGCGAATTTTACGGCCACGTGACCAATCGACATCACACCGAACACTAAAAAGGAAATGGGCACATATTGATTAGAACAGAATCACATATTTCATTTAACTGCTTCAAACCATACCACTAAAGTGAAAAAATCGCTATGTAGCAGACTAAAATTGATTTCACAGGCGAATGTGGCTGAGAGTTTACACGTGATAATTCAACTACTTCTGCTATGAAGTCAGTGACGCATTGACCAGCACGGTTGCTTCACGAAACCGTGGTCTGCGTTCTAGCCCCGGCCAGTGCAAGAGTATGGAGTACCGACGAGCTTTAACGGGAAAAAAAATCGAGTCTGGTGTTTTTCCCGTAAAGACTGTGAGAAAGCGATGACTGTGCTCAGTTTTCGGTGTTCAAATTAAATAAAACCCAAATCATCCACTGCTCACTAATTGTTATGTTTCTTCATCGGTATAATTGAACGCAAATAGGGGAACGCTGTGATGAATAGAATCTGTAGACAACCGGAATACTTTGGTAACGTCTACATGATGTTTGCTCTCGGCAAGATGTGCAACAGTGGCGCCAGAGATGGATTTAAGAGAACCGACTCCCATCTAAACTGGATGATATTCCTTGATGCTTTTGACCAGCACTTAGTCGTACGACCATTATACTCTGCAGTAAAACCGCAGCATAAAAATGCATACGCAGACATTGATTGGTCGTGAACTAGTAGCTCGTCTTTCATGCTCGATCTGGAAACCCGTATCGCTGTGAAACGAAGTCTTAAGGTTGCCACTGAAGAGATACGTCTAGGTGACGGTAGATGCAACCAATAACTCGGTCTGCTACAATATCCTTCTTGAACCCCGGTTTTATAAACAGCTTGCTTCAACTAAAAGCAAAATTCCGGATGTAGTAGATTATTTAACGGAAGCGGCTTCACCGATTAGATTAGTCATATCGAAAATCGTCTTTTCCAGCTGTAACCGCAATGTAAGCTACATCAGTTTCGAAATTATAAAACTATCTGCCTTCTGACAGCCTTTGCCTCCACATCAAAAAGGAAAACTCTGGAAGGTTGTGCGTAATTTATAACCCTGTAAGTAAAGTAAATCCACAGCTTCGTTGAGGTTTCAACCCTCATCCATAACCCGTTTGAATAAGTTAACTAATTGATGAACAAAAATTTCTATTCCCTTCAGTCCAAACCGTATACAATTTGGTTTCCAATTTTAAGCACAGAATGCATACCTAGGACTGTCGTTTACCTTTAAATAATGGTCAAAATCAAATTGAAAAATCAAATTCGCCGAACAGTTCTATGTTCGGTGACGTTGCCGAACAATACTAGCTGGCGCTAAAGCATTTGTGTTTCTGGAAAACAGCCTTCCGTGACGTGTAGCAGTGTCCCCAAAGTTGTTCACGTACAACGTTTTCAACAAACCTTTTCTTGGTAATAGGTCACATTCCATTTTCAAAAATGGACACCCCAAAACAAACAAGTAGTTTACAGGTCATATTGTTTAAGAAAGCGCCGCAGGTATAGTTTACCACGATAAGAATTCTCTCAAAGTGTTAGGTGCACGAATTGACAAATGCATTTTAAATTTGGAATAATTTGAGAATTATGCTACACGAGTTCAGAAGAATGTGTCCATCATTACTGACACCCTGTTTAGAAACTTCCTCCGCTGTAACTTCGACATCGACTCGGAAGAAATAGGGTGTATACAAAAAATGCTGAAAAAATTATTGATGCCTCACTTGCCTTTATACTGAGAATAAAACAAAAGATTTCGAACACTTTATCATAAGTATTTGAAGTAAAACTTTGTACCCAAGGTGCTATTTGCTAAAAGAGTGAATAAAATTGATGGACAGGTAGAATACTGTGCACTGTTTACAAGGAGGTAAATAAAATTTATCAACAAACGCAAACATAGTTTACTATGTTCGCTTCTGTATATTTCCAAGTGTTTCAGTGTAATCTTGAGGAACCATCCGTAAAACGGTTACCTAATAAACCTGTACAGGTCCAAGGCTATTGTGAATAATGTGACACGTAATGACTACATTACAGTTGTTTGTACGTGCTTCTCACACAACACAAGCCACCTGAAAAACATGAACTCAACATAATCGATCACTTACTTCTTACTGGTCTAATGGACATGCCTCAATTTTCCAACAAAGTTGAATCGCATACTACATTACAAACAGACTTTTCTGGACGTAAACATATATAACATCATCTCAGTGTGTTAACCCCGAAAATTTCATTTATCCAACTGGAAGTGATTTAAATTAAAGAAATCGAGTTAGATATTTATCTGGTTGTGTGAAACTGTACGTATTAAGTAATCCTCAGCATTAAGAAAGTCAAAATTTGCTAGCAAATTCTCTGAAGACGTGTCCCACACGTTCAAAATATTTGAGTGAAATTTGGAGACTGATGGAACCAAACGTTCTACTCCAACCACAACTCGGAATGTAAAAGCAACAGAGAGTGCCTATTGTCCATAGATGATACTGATGCAAACGCTCAGACGGTTTGACGTAATAAATAGGTCAAACAAATAAACATTCAGATCGTGGTCAGGCGTTCAGAAAGGTGAGTGAGGAGAAAAGTAGGTCCCAAAGGCCCAGTCGCTTGCTTACCAAATATAGCTCTCAGTCATAATGAAGAATCATGAATATCTGTAAATTTGACTAGCCAGATCTGTTTCACAAATCACACATGCATACGCAATGATTCAAAATTCGAACCATTCTTGTATTCCTGTACTCCTCTATCTATTGATATACACACATATCAGACTTGTGGATAGAAACGGACGCCAACTCAGTATCAACATTATGTACTGAGAGATACAAACGATTTACGAATCTATCTGGAATATGATTGACAGCAAAAGGTTTCGTTCGGTCTGCCCCAAAATTAACAGCTCACCTTGACAAGTGAGCTGTTTATTTTAGTTTTTTTTCTGCACAGATGCCATCAATTGGAACATTCTTGTAAATGTAGTGCACAGTTTTTCAATTTCTATGTCAGCAATCAGTTCGTTTTTATCCAAATTTTTCTCTATATTGCAAGGCACTTGTTAACAACTAGCCAGAATTGAGTACACTGTATTTGTATGGCTACTACCAATCGCCAGAAATGGTGTGAAATCCAGTCCTGCTCTTACTTTGCCGTGTGTTTAATAGGTCATACTCTTTGTGTATGTTAGGTTGACCATGCAGTTCTGAATAGACGTTGAAGATAATAAGAGAGGCTTTTCATTTTCTAGCACTATCACTAACTTTTGTTTGGAAATAATGAGTTGGGTGCTAAATCATCCCTGAATTATACTTACACTACCAACTAATATTCCCCCAAAATCATGTTGGCGACACCTCAAGAAAACAAATTGCAAATGTGCGTTCCCGAATTTTCGTCAATGCTAGTGAGTTGTATACTCGTACAAACTATTTTTAAACTAATTATTGTCATAAAGCTTTCGGTATGAAAATTCTGTTCTAACTCTAATTGAATCATCAGTAAACATTAAAGTCACGAACAAAAGTTGAACTTTATTAGAGTAAAAAAGAAACTGACCTTATGTTCAGTTTATTTGTGTAGGTTGATTTTGAACGCATTGTGATACGTGAACTTCTGATCAGTTTGGTTTCGGCTGGTAGTCAAAGCCGTCAGTCCTCAACGTGACGCACACTGACAACTACGTGGTCTTATCCCATTGTGAACAACCTCAACGCCTAAAGTGTTTCACTGTGAAATTTCATAAAATCCAGCCTACTTTCTGAGACCTGCTACGCACTGGAGTTCATTATGTGTAGTGAACGATAAATAACCTTCGCTACTCGTAAACTTGAACCACCGCAAAAATCCCTTTGGAATACAAAATATACTCATGCAATGCGTCCAAGTGAAGTTGGTAGATGACGGCAGGCCGCTGTTCCAAGGACGACCAAATAAGCCACCCAAAGAAAGATGGTCTATCAGTTAGCGACATTTTTACATTGGAAGAGACAGAAATTGGATCTTGACCATCCCAATCACAAAGATTTTACGTACTTGGAGGTGAAGTCACACCAGTGAGTAGGACTGCAATTTGAAAAGCTCCTCTTAGTTCGTAGGAGTTGACATGTTTTGCATGTGTGCGACTGGTCATACTCGTATGTGATAGCACACCGCTTTTGCAAGGAGTGGAGTACCTAATTCTCAGTGCTTGGTTAAGTAATGTACTTGCGCTTACTTGCTTCTCGTTACATCTTGAGCAGTTGCCGAGTATAACCTTGCAACACAGTGAACCACGACAATCTTAGTTCTGTAATAAATTACTACATACTTTTCGTCCCAGAAATCGCACTAAGCCCTCGGAGACCTTGTAGCAAGACACCTACCGCAGTGTGATTGAACGAAATTTGAAGGTCTGCTCATGAGATTCGCATAAACTAGCTTATCCAAAAACGGTTCTGATAATAGCCCCGCGCTATTTCTCTTGGTAAAGTGAAATGTGACAGTTTTAAATATCGCACACCCTAACAACACCAACCGACTTTGGCAACGATTGTTCTTACATGTTTATCACATACCTAGAAACAGACAAGTTCTGACATTTACTTAAATTGTAGGGTGCGAGAATGTTGCAAATCCTGTGTAGTGAAATGTGTGAATAATGCGGATCATTGTACAAATGAAGTATCAGGGTTGACTAATTCGAAAGGTTCAAATTCTAACTCGATATGCTCAACTGTACTCGTGCTACACGTTTCCTACCATTGTTTTAAATTTTAGTTGCGTTGTGGACTTCTGTTAAAATATTAAATCACTGAATATCAGTAGTTGGTGCTCACCTGTCTGCACCCGAGAAGACCAACCTATATTCTCCTAATCCACGAATCGTTCTTTTCCCGATCGATAATAATATTGAAATGTTGACAGGATTGTGTGATAAGAGTTATGTGTAATGCCAGTTATGGCTTTCCTTGTTTAGCTAGTTTTTAATTCAGTAAATCTTTTGTTGAACCGCAACTTTCAGACATTTATCTGAGAATTCCCTAAACAGCAACAGGTAGTTCAAGGTTTTGTGTGTATTCGTCCACATTCGATCTGAGTTCCGTTTGGTTACGATGCATCCTTAATTCACTGATAACAAGCTAAGTTCATTCACCAATTAGATCCGACCCTAGTATTGATCAACATATTGATTTATATTCCTTAGCTGAACCAGAAAACCCTTGCACACGTTCAACAGAAAAGCTGTTTAAAGAACGTTATTAGGCGATAAAACAGTATGGCAGTAATCACGTCTGTTTCAACGTTAATACTAAACCATGATTAATCGGTAAAAAATAATTGGCGCCGTAAATCAAATATCTGTCGAATCGATACCCTCTTTTATTGCAGTAAATTCGGGCAATAATTCATGTGCCCATTAAAGTGTACAATATGTTATGAAAACTGCCAACTTTTCAGCCAACGCTATAAATGCACAGAGTATAATCTATTCCACCACAAGGTACGTACAAATTTGTCGGTATATACCAGCATAGATTTTAAATGAGCCTATGTCCTGTACATTGAGAACTCGAAATCAGACAAGTGGCACTACAATTTGAGTGGCAGACCTTGGGAACAAACCCAAGCGTTCAGTAACAGCTTATCTATTATTATAGACGGTTTCGAGAGTGACGCTACCGGTTAAAGATTTTTGTTGTTTTTATACAATTCTCTCATTGTGCTTCTGCGGTACGAATAGATTTGAATTAATATGCCTGTGCTACGGTTCATGGTTGAATGAAATGGAAATTTTTCTACTTCAAATTGAACAACACCCACGATAGACCGCAGCTGTCGCATTCCCATAGACTTCCCACTCGGTCCCTGTCGAACAGCAGGAGAACTAGATTCGCGTTTCGCTCTCATTAGAGCTCGTCAATAGTGTATCTCCTTGCCACTGCCGGAATTACAACTCCGGCCACCCTTGCGTGAGGTAACCGTGTTAATCGCTGCATCATTGTCTACGCAATGGCAAGGATGTGCATTACTGACGAGCTCTAATGAGGACGAAACTCGAGTTTGGTGATTCTTTTCGAAAGGGGCCGACTGAAAAGTCTATGGGGATGCGACAGCTGCGATCGATTATGTGATGTTCAACCTTAAATTAATCACGTTCCTGATTACTCACCAGTGAATTTTCTACTTCCTATGTTATGCCGAATGTGATAAGTGAGCTAAATTAAATGGAGGAGGGTATATTTACACAGGGGGGCATTTATGATATCGAGATAACTTGCTAACTCGTTTTTATCCCTGAGTACATTATGCCTATACTGGATTGGCAGCGGTTTCTATCCAACAGTCTGATACGTGTGTATTTCGAAAGATAAAGAAATACAGGAATACGAGGTAGGTTTGAGTTTTGAGTGGCTGTGTATAAATTTGTGGTTTGTGGAACCTATCTGGTTGGTCAAATTTACCGATACTCACACTGCTTTACTGTGATTGAGGATTATATTCGGAGGCTATGCATCAAGAAATCTTTCGTTCCAAACAGACATGTACCGTCAGCTTCGTGAGACTGGCTTTAAATAGTATGGTCCTTTGCGTGATAGTTTATTGCCATTTTGCTCAAAGCGGATTACCTACTTCAGTTCATTAGAAAGTTGTAAGTTATTTGATCGACCTACTCTCTTTCCTTCATATTCAAGCCTTCTGCTTAAAATATATGTTCAAGAGATAACTGTGATAATCTGCGAATTACATCACAGTTTTATTTCTTCTAGAACAGTTGATTGATCTTGAAGCTTTTGGTAAGTGCATAACGATAACCTGTCTCATCCTGTTACCTGTGTGACATTGACTGACTTCAATGCTGTCTGTTAAATCCTCACTTCTTTCAAACATAAGCGTTTTAAAAATTTCCAGCCAGCTTTCACGATAAGCTATTGTTGATCTGACATGATCTCGTGTTTTCATTTATTAGTTGCAGCTATGATTTTATGAGCAACTACCCTGTTGAAAAACGAAGCACAACATTGAAGTTTTGTTTTTAATAGTTGTCATAATTGTGGCACATCTATGTCATAATCGGTGTGCTTCAACTCCGGCCTTCACCCTCGAAAATCTATAGAATTCTGCACTCCAGACCTTAAACTGCAGATGATTGAATTACCTTATTTGAATGTTCGGTCACATTCCTTCTTGGATATGGTTCACGTTATCAGATATTTGTGAGTGAGGCACAATTACCGTTCTTTCATTATTGATTATTAAGTTTTCTACCGTACTTCTGAGTCAATTCAAAACCAGCACAGTTCCTTGCTTTGGGCGGGGGGCAACATGTGCAGTACTCACAGAAGTATCTATCCGATCGTTCGATCGTGATCCTTCTGTCTTTTTCTGTGGCTAGTTGACGACTAAGCTTACATCTTAAAAACCAAGAGCAGAGTTATAATCCCGTTCTCGACAACTAGACACACAATGCAATATTTATTTCTCCGGTGCATATCGTTTTAACATTCTACAACCAAACTTTTGTTACAGTGCATCAACGTATGTGGTACTTCATACGTTCATTAGCCTACATGTTGCTAATCATTATACACCCGTACAAGATAACAAGTTAATTACCGTTCTTCAAAACTAATAGCTACATTTACTCTTTTTTGAGTGTGTCTACCAAAGTCGAATTAAACTCAGTGGATGAATTTCCCCTAGCTGTTGTTGTTGCTATATAAATAATTTTGCCTGTATTTCCAAAAAGGGGCATCTCGAAAGCAGCATTTTTAAATTTTGGCGTCCACATGAGTAGTCTTGAAGATATTACATTTTGGCACATATTTGACAGAGAATTCCATTGAACATACCAAGTTTGGTCGTCACATGATGAACTGGTTTATTGGTCTCCAAAGAAAGAATGGAGCCTGTCGTAGCCCAAATGTTCTGCCAGTCAACCGATCGTTCGTCTTCTCAACTGCTAATACAGTTTACAGTGCCGAGATAATTTCAATGTTCCGCGTAATGTTGAGCAGTAGAATGGACACTCACGTTCGTTTAAACTTCGCTGATCACGAGTCACAAGCTTCTGTTTTGTGTCAAACGGTTACCACAATCACATTACGCCTGCCTTGTTCTTCTTACCGCTTGGTCAAACATCTTTCTCTCTCCTCCCGTTTGGATAAACACAGATAATTCTCTCAAAAATTTTCAGTTAATCTTTAGATCATTTGATTTCGAGGATTCGCTTGCGAGTACTATTCAGGTTGGTGGATAATTGTCATGAGGGAAAAATTAATCGCTTAGTTTATTTCCAACCAACAGCCCAGCGCTCAACATTTTTGACCCAGAAACCTAATTGTGACTCGGAATTAACTGAAAAATATTACCATTTAGCCATGCGCTATCCGAGGCAACAGACAGAGTTGTCCTTTCAGTTGTCTCACGAAAGCATAACAAAGGTCCAAATTCTGAACTGTGGCAATAGCGACACCACAGTATGGTGCTACCTTCCAGAAAAGACAAACCGCAATGCCCGTTAAATTGCAATGGCTGCGATTGAGCCCGAGTAATGCTCAACCACACACTAAGACTGATTATCACCTACCAGTCAGATTAGCTCTGAAGAGCCTTTTCCGTTTATTTAGGAAGCCAACGAAATGTCTTAATTATACCTTCTTAGCAATACCCGCACCAAAGTTGAGTGGTTGCCGTGGCATGTTACATGAATTCTAAGTCATATCAACGTCAAATAAACACAGCTATTTTTGTCGAAAAGAAATCATCCTGGAAAATACGGGTCATAGATTTTTGAGTTTCGTGCATTAGATTAATAGTGTAACTAACGAGGAAAGCCATTTCGACTGAATACAGTAAACCAGCGGCATTTTGTTCTATTTTTATATTTACAAAGCATTAGGTTGATTTGAAGAAATCAGGAATTATATACATTGACTCATCTGCGAACTGGTTATGCCGTTTAGTGGAATTTATCATCAAGTTCATCAAGTAAGTTTGCGTGATGAATGGTAAAACCACGAAAACGATCTTATGCTTTCGGTGACTTTCGACCACGAATCACATAAAAATTACCTTACCTTATGAAAAGTATAATTGTTGTAATCCAGCAATGGATATGACCGTACAGATGATTAGTGAGGTTTTTGTAGTATCGGAATTCTTTCTGATAGCTCCGTGTCTAATGAAAACTACAAACTAACAAAACGATCATCATTGACTTAAACGTGAGAAACGTCGTCCGTACGGATAGATATCCATTAGAGCACAGGCAACTAGCTGTTTTCGAAGGACCAATTTTACTGATGGACTTTTGGTCGATTTCGGAGCTGCCTCTCTATTTTTCTCCAGTAACTCTTCAGAGATATTAACACCGGTCTTCTACTTTTTATATTTTGTCGCAATATAAAACTCTCTGGAGTTGTCGTATGTTGCTTTTTACAGTTTTCGACCGGATGCAGTTTTTCTTATCATTCGTTGACCCTGTTCACTGTTCCTGACTGTTTTGACGTGCATCACGCAATAGGATCTTCCTTATACGTCGTCTCTTCTTTGTTATTTTGTTGTACTAGTTGATCTATATTTCCGCCATCTTCATGTGTCTCCAGGCAGCAAATATTTTGACCAACTCAATCATTCTCACTTTCGTGCATATTTTTATTTTTTTCACCGATTGTTGACAATTAGAGTGTTGTTGTGCTTGCACTGTGAATTTTTTCGCTGGCAAATCTTCCGTTGTGAACTCTAAGGCTCTCCCTTCCTCATTTATACATAACAGTCACTCAAACTTTTGTAGAGTATCTAATGATTCGAATCGGACTACTCAACACTGTGATTATTGTAGAGTATTTTGATTGATTTGTCATCATTGCACGCAGACTTCGGACTCCTTCGTGTATTTGTTGGCTCATGTGACCACTATTCTACGAGTCGCCTAATGATTGGATAGCATTTTGACAATAGTTCCTAACGCATTCGATATTAAAATGCATGCGTAACTTCTATACAACACTAGATATCTATGAACAGTCATACAGTTTTATACCATATCAGCTCCAGCTCCATAGTTGAACTAGTTATTTGCTTATCAAATAATCACCACTCCCAGAAATTATTCGAATAATGCAGATTCTTCGAAATCCTTTTCAACTCATCCGGAAAGTGACATAAACAACATAACCTCAACAAACCGTAAAATTCCCTCATATACATTGTCAAGTGAAGTGAAAAACTTCACTTAGAACCTCAATCATTGACCAATTAGCTTAATATAATAAAAATAAAACGAAACGGAAATTCAATAAATTGTGCAATCAGTTTGCTGTAAAACGATAGCTTCAGTTGCCTACAAAATTAAACGTCGTTCACACTTTGATTGTATTCAGTGCAGATCTATTTACCTGTTTGTGTTGTAAGTTATTATTTGAGAAAAAGCAGTTCAATATTCTTACCTTTCTTCTACAAAGAATGTGCATTAACTTAGAAATGACCACAAAATTACCGGCCTAATTTAAACGTCATTAACGCAATAAATGCATATCGAATTTTCAGTTAAAAACTCAAGGTCATTCAACCAAATTATTTATCAAATAGTGAGTGCTATTCACGGTTGTAGGTATCTGTTGCAATTGTTTCAAGCAGCTCATTATGAAAGAAAACACTTGGTTGGAGTTTTTTCATCTGTTAAAATTTATCAATGATGCATATTATTGCTGCTACCGAATTTCCAATCCCGGTCCTACTATTTTGAACCAAACATGTTGGTCGTAGCATCAGTGACCCCACGTTAGGCATAGTCGAGTTGTACAATTCGATCGCTCGTTCATAGCTGTTAACTGGATTTAATTATCAGCTCATAAAATTCCACACATCTGAGCTAATTTTGGCAATAACATTATTGATAATTACTTTTACACCCAAGTTAAAAACAGACTATATCTTATTCGTGAAGAAGAGCATATTGCTTATGTGATATAAGTAGATGTTTTGTGTTCCACCACAATGTAATCAAATTTAGACAAGAAAATCGCAGGGTGAGGTGTCAGCCTACCTGAATGTATAAGCTTTTGCCTGAAATAATCCACATGGTTCTAACTATACGGATTGTACATTAGCACATCATGTTACTTGTGGCAGAATTAAATATCTAACGTTGACAACCTACGGAAAAGAATTAAAGGTTACTTTGTGTATTTACATCACTTGCCATGTTTACGAGAGTCCACTTTTATGGAGAATCTTCCCAATAAACTAACAAGCGAGGAATGGAAAATCACCGAGGTGTTATTCCATAATGAGGCAAAACAACATTTAGCACCCTGTGAGTAACACTGATGATGGTAACACAATTTTTTGTTTAAACAAACTGATTACCACTCGCATTTTCTGAGAGGCTGGGTATTCCGCCTGTTTATTTGGTAGATTTATTAGCAACCAAAATATCGGTCAGTTAATTTCACGAACCGCATTATTTCAGTCTAGGTAAGAATTCATCAGTTGTTGAGCTTCCGAACAGAGTTAACTCGACAGTCATCTCGTTTGTCCACGACGTGTTAGGAAAGACTGAACACTGGTAAAAACCAGTGTAGTTGAACATTTGAACACGATAAATCAGCCGTGCATAACTTGAAACAACTGACTTAGTAAAAAATGCAGTTGACCAATGGGAACGCAAACTTGACCTAAAATCCCACTATTAACAGCAATATCTAACAATGACGAGCTCTAACGAGAGTAAAACTTCCACTTGGCATTTCTGCTTTGAAGAAACTGGGTTAAATATGTTTAAAAGCGAAAGTTTAGATCAGTACTGAACATCGATGAGTTTAAATATTTATAGAAGATTCACTTAACAATCAATTTCCGTTAAGACCACTTTATCAGCCAAAGGTTGACGTCACACGTTTGTTATTCACTACTCATTGACTCGTACACATCTTTTTAAGCTTGGTTCAGTGGCAAAGTTTAATGACTTTAATAATCTAGCGACTGTCGCTTTCGCAAATGTGAAACAGATATAGTTATCCGAAACAGAAATAAAATCTTTGTTTTTATAAAACAGAATTATTTTCAATTCATCAGTCACGAAACGAGGGAATATTTTTCGACAAGGTGAAACATTTTAGGTTACTGAAGGAATAATTCAACATTATATCGGAAAGTTAATGTTAACCCAAGTTGTAGGTAAACTCACTAGCTAGTCCGAGACGTAAATACAAATTCACTTTCTCGCCTCTGATAGAAAACTTCACACTGAATGGAACAGGACCACTTCCTCGATGAACAGCCTCGAATGTCTCACGGCGATGACATTCAAAGAATGCAGCCATAATGAGTAGAATAAAACAGCTAGTGGCGTAAAGGCTGCTTGCAAACAGTGGACGACCCCATTCTGCTGTCATCCTGCGATTAACGTTCTAAATTTCAGCAGAAAAACAATTTTAAACTTCAGTGAAACGTCAGTAAAAAAAATGGTTTGCTCATGTCTTCGCTTATTTTGAGACGGGTTGATAGTCATTATTTGAAAGGATGGTGCCTGAAAGATAAACCTCACCTGGCAGTGAAATATACTCGGTCAGTTATTTGTTATTTAACACATTACGGTTTTGGTTACGTGACTCACACGTTCATAGCCATCTTAATTTGAACTAAACCGATATTCAGACGGGCGTGAAAACATTGACAGGTATGACATTTTTTTGGAGTTCATAACTTTGATTGTTTAAATCATTCAGCACATTCAAGGGATCAAAGGAAGCTTACCACTCCCGATGAGTAAACGAGTACATTAGCGTTGTGGTGATAAAATGAATTTGTCCCCACAGTAACCCAGGAGTGTGTATCAGAATCAAAAAAGGCTTCAATTACTTACCCTCACACCCTGATCTGTTGGGTAGAAATGTGCTCTTCTCCGGTCCATTGAATACACTTACAATGTTATGCTAAGATAGATGTCATTTTCAACCACGTCAAAACAAGTGTCACCAAATTATCGTCCAGAAGTTTAGACGATGTTATTCAGTAATGAAATTTATTCGGCATATTTAAAACATTCCCAGTTAAGTTGGATCGAAAAAAGGCTGTATAGCGGTTTTCCTAGAGAGGACAGTAATTTTTCTACATGATAAAACAAAACTGACAAAGTAGATCGTCACGTTAATCTACTGAACAGAGCTGGTTTCCGTAAGGTTCGACAATTATTGAAGGGGTAAAGTACGTCATCTTTGGCGGGAATTTCTGGAAAAAATATACAAATGGACTATCAAAACGGATCAGTCGGATGAATGTGCACGTTAATTTCTCACTCAAAGTTCATAATAGCAAAGTGGTTCAGTCCGTGAAAAAAAGTAGTCAAGTTCTGCGATTTTCATTTCGTTCAGTGTTAGAAGACCACAGTGACATTTAACTGCATGGAGCGCCATACAAATGGTCAAGCATTTGTATGACCTCAGTAAATCGAATGTTATTCATGGTAAGTTTTAATTAACAGCATCCTGTATTTATCGAACTTAGCACCTGCTTGAAATCGGGGTCGTGGCACATTTAGCAAAATGCATCTAACAAACGTTTAGGTAGCTGTGAAGTATAAAAAACAACACCCGAAAAAATAGACTCCACTTAACAACAAAGCCAACCTGAGGACTGGACCCTCAAATAACTTCTAGGCTAGGTTTGCATCCCCGAATGAAAGCCTGTTACGGTACGTAGAGTCAGTCGCAAACTGGCTTTGCTGCCCTGTCTTATATGTGAGGATAAAATTGTTTGCGAAAATAATGGTAAGTTCCCCTCAAATATAACTTGCACTTTTCTCTCTTCTTAGCCTAAAAGTCTATATGTTCAGATAATCTGAACGATATTTCATCTTCCTCCTCCAAAAGAAGCAATTTTAGCTTTATGATCTGCTTTTTCCTTACAAGATTGGTGTACATTAAAAAAGAACAGTTTTCCGCAGTGATGTATCTGACGTTAATCTGGTGGCAATGCAACAATTTGCCTCTAGGCAAATATTGTTTACATAAAGGTAATATTCTCACTTGAAACATTTCGACCTTCCTAGAGTAAAGCCAAAGAAATTTTGTCAAGGTGTCCTAGTTGATACGTTCCCAAATATATATTTTCACAAGTACTTCTTCCTCAGTAGCAACAGAAACCTTATTTCATAGATTTTCTTTAGCCATCATTTGGTTCCATTGTTACAGAAACCAGTAACCTGGCACAAGGTAGTATGTGTGTTTCTGTTTATAGACAGATTCAGTTTTGGTGGGTAGAGTTCTTCTCAGATAAATATTTCCTCCTCTGTTGACTACCGAAATATTCCAAGAAAACTTAAACACAAGAACTCAAACATAAAAATGTATGACGTACTAAGCCAAGAATATGCACAGGACGCTTCCGAAAGAGATTAACCATGCTGAAGTATACATAACATTCTACCTACTTCGAGATCAATGTGAATATCTCTCACGGTGGAGTTACTCGGTCCCACTAATACTGAACACTTGTTCACACTGTGCATTTTTACTGCATTTATTTCCCGATCAAGAAACACGGGAAAGTGTTATTTTTCCTGGTTACGCTATGACATAAATGAATGCGAGAAGTTTTAAAGTAAAATGGTGCTAGTCAATCCAAATATTATTGATGCACGCAAACAAAACATTTGTTTAAATCTGACAAAAAACTGAATCCAATTTCGCTTGTAAAGACATCGACAACTAAAAGAAGTGAACACGGATATTCGTGTGATTCTGAATCCAGTAAATGTATTCCAAAGTTAAAGGGAACCTAAGAAATACAAACAGTTTGACAACGATTCACTTTTGAAGAGAAAAAACAGTGAAGAATTAAGAACTGATCGAATGATCCTGCTATGTCTACCTTCAGTTTTTTAAGGCTTTTGGGTGCAAACATAAAGCATCTCTTGGATGGATTCACTCAGTTTTTGTTATACCAGGAACCAGCCAGAATGGGTTAACATTTAGGTTTTAGGAATCTTGATTCTGTCGTGTGAAAACTATCTCTGCTACGCATGCCAATCCACAAAATGTCAAGAGTGGGATTTTATGACCAGCAAAAAACTAGGCACCCGTTTTTAGGAGAAATTCGTTTAAGGCATCTTTCCCCAGCGCTGCTTACTAAAAGATGAAGCAAACTATTTTTTTCACGATTTTTGACTGTGAGCGTTTGTAAAGTCTTTACTTCTTTGGAGTTATTCTCATGAATACATTTAGCAAGAGATGTGTAACCACCGTGAAAACCGAATGCAATCTCGCAAAATGTATCTTTGTTGTAAACTCAAATAAGCTGCCCACGACCTACTTCATACAGTGAATTCATGCGACCCACTAGGCGTTTTGGCTGGCGATTTTCTTGCGGCTACAGAAGCATTCATATCAGCGAGGGAAACACTTGAAATCGAAGTCATGAAACTAAACTAAATAAGAGCTGCCTTATTAAATCCTAATGTATTTCATTGAGGGTAAATCTAATTTTGCGTCTCCCATTATTGTACCTATGCAGACTATAAGTCAAAACACCTGTCATCAAGGCATCGGTTACAATCTTGCCGACTGATGTGAACTCTCAATCTCAAAAACACTGAGTGTCCGATACCTTATGGACCTGTGAAATGAGCTGAATACAAACTAAGTATTATTACCGCATACTTAGTGTCTATCGGTGAGCTTTAATTACGATTTTTATGGTTAGACTTCACATCAGCTAAACAAGTGAAACTAATATGTATGTGCTAAATGTATTTTCATTTGTTCATTCCATGTGAAAATAAGCCTAAAATGGGCTGTATGGGAACAATATTGCATCCTCTTTTATCTTGCATCTTGTTTAACTTGCACTATTAGCTCCGTTTCACTTTGAGTAATAAAATTGTGCTTTTTCGTTTGGTTATAAGATAACAAAATTCAAAACCATCGTGACAGATTGTCTTTAAATCTTCTAAAATCTAAATTAGTTATTTGAATACTTCATTTTTCTTACATAGAGGAAGATCAGTATTTGTCTTTAATATCCCTACACTATAAAACATGGAAGTATTCTCTCACAAATATGTCATGAACTGCGTCGTATCTACACTCAGAGTGGTTGGAGAGTCATTATATTACACTTAGCTAAATTTGACCAAGTGTTAAAGTGCGACAATTCAGTGCTGCCTAGCTTGCGATCTGTTTCTCGCAAGTCAATAATGTTGCTTCACAAGAACGTGGCCGTAATTCAAATCTCCGTCGTGGCGAAAATATACCGTAGAACTGGGTATTGTCACCAGCAAGGTTTGAGCAAATCAACTATTTTCAAAAATGGCCTAATGGAACACGGATCAGAATGCGAAGCCATAATTAGTTGAGTAGTTCATTTTATATAATATTTTTACTGATAACCTGGGTTAAATCCAGCGTATCTATTGTCACCACCCAACAGGCTTTAGTATCTTATTATAAGAAACCGCCGCTTCGGTGATTCATCCCGAATAAAGCACATTTTTTTTGCAATTTGAGAAAGAAGCATTCTACTCTACCCCTTTTTTAAACTGGAAATTTCGATTTACCACGGAGTATCCCGCTGATTTCTACAGCAGTTGTAAGCTCCACCATGAGATCCAGAAGTTTATGCAAATGAGACTGAAATTTCCAGTTGCAGGCTACATGCAAAAAAAGAATACTTAGCTTATAGTCTTCCCGTATTTCGTGTGCAGAATATAAACATTCCAAATTAGATGGTCATTCACGCAATATGCACAGTTCACACTCATACGCAAGTGGACATTTACTTAACTGTGACATATTTCAGATGGATTTCGTGGTTGTATATATTTAATCATAAGTACGAAATTACAGTGTCAACTAAACAATTATGAAAGTTACAATCTAAGTAGAACCGTCATCTGTTTGTCGAAGTTAAAAATCAGCAAGTAAAATTGATTTAAAGTAGCACAGTTCGGGGAAAAAACCGTATGCGAAAAATGTTTGATTAAATATTTTAAGAAGTAAACTAATCATGTTAATAAAATTTGTGTTAGCTGATACTCCAAAAAAATCATTTCATGTAAGTTTGCACCACTAACGATAGTGATATAAAAACGTAATATCGATTCTTCGCCATCCCCAATTACTGAAACAGGGAAATGAACCAAATAATTTAAAAAACTTCGGATCTAAAGACGTGTGAATCAGTTACCGAAAGATCCTTTCGTGGCAGCGCACTCAAATCATAACCTATTAACCGATGGAAGCAATACTATCCTCCTAATACATCTAACTAACCTGTCGTTTTAACCAAATCACTGTACATTTCAAATGAAATGTAAAGCTATCGGTTGAACGCCCAAGATTGAATGACAGTGACTAGTTTATATCAGATGGCTGTAAGTAATCGAGAACAGTAATAAGCGTTTACAAAATAGAAAGGAAGCACAGAGTTACTGACTAAGAATCGGTACGTTTAGTAGCTCACGCTCATATTGCGTACGGAAAGTATTCCGTGTAATATATTAACCAAAATGATTTTTCTCTGTTTGCAAGACGACACCGCGTTTAGAGTGTTAGTTTAATAATATCAGACAGCAGACCACGCTAAACTCAGCTTCGCGTTTCCGCATTCCCTTCCGTCTGGTGAACGCAGATCACAGGTTTTATATGCCCAACCTCAAGTTCGCACAATAAATCGTCTATGGTTGTCACATTGTGGGTGTCTTATGGCTTACCTTGCTGCGACCGCAAAAGATGCTTGGCCTGAGAATTCGTTTATTGAACAAACTTCCGTATACGTCACGTCAAAAATCAAACCACAAACACGCACACTCATTCGCACGTCAGACATGCATCCACATACATCGGGTGACAGTACGTTGTCATTCGCCTCGGTGTAACTTTTGCCATAGCGCGAACACACTATTACGATAGTCTATTCTTGTCCGTCGTCTACCTGGCATTCGGAGTTTGCTCTTTTGTCTCTGAATGTCGTCTGTGGGTAATATGCTACTAATGAGTAGCATACTACTCATAACGAAACTGCTTGTAAAACAGCAACCTAACACTGCTTTGATAAACTGCTGTCTAAAATTAAGTATCTGTAGACGAACTACTTCAAATTTGAGTTCGTCTGTTTTTCCTTTCTATAATCGTGCTTGACAATTGCTCATTTCATACACTGAAAATACGTACTTGATCAAGCCCAACATCAGCCTGACTACTAAACTGCAATCCGAATTTGTGCCCGAATATTATAACAAACTGACAAAACAGCACTCCTCCAAGGTGAAACGTTGACGGTCAGTAATAATGAGAAATCTAAACTCTCAGGTTTACACAAAAAGGAGTCCGTAATCCAGTGAAAAAATGGTACGTTGATCTTGTCGGACCAAACCAAGCTGTCCATATACCGTGACTTCAGGTATATAAACTGAAATGCGCAAGTTAGCCTGTGAACAATTATCGCAGGTCACTAAGTCAATCTAATCGATTCCTGGCTGATGCACTGGGTCTGAACCATACCTGGCTTTAGAAGATTCTCCGAGTCGCACTGACTTATTGTCTGCTGACTGGTTGCCAGTCTTAACAAGTCATGTAAAATAAACTACTGACTTTTCCTTTAAAAAGGCAAGTAGGCCACTTCAAAAAGTTCCTTGCAGTCTGATGAAATAGTAGCTAGCTTATTCGTCTGTTTACTCAAGTTCTGAGTCAATATGTTACGGTGGTTATACTGTCGTTTTTTTAATCGACCAATCCGCGCTATCTGGTTGTTAGCTAAGTACTGAAACCGAACAAATCTTGACGTTCAAACCACCATATTGCAGATCGACGGTTAAAATGCAGTGACGTCGCGACAATAACTGCACTTTTATTTCCTTTCGAAAACTTGGTATTTATTTGTTATCGTTTTTATTTCGATGAGTGATACTCTTTTTATGTTTAATGATCGTAAAACCACCTTCAACCTGTGGCCACAGGGCACTATGTTTAATGTTTGTAATCCGTAATAATTTGTAACATTAAAAGCAGTCTTGATAACGTCATCGTAGTGAATATGAGTAGGGTACAATTTTAAAAAGCACACCGAAACATTCAATCCATGTTGGCCATTTGAACGGAATATCGCTAAGAAGCACAAAGCAGGAGGTGAACATTAAAAATGCAGTGGAAAAACTTTATGAGTTTTGCATGTAAAAGGGAGTCATGAATATATTCCAGCGTAGGCTGAAAGTAATATAAATATGATTGCATACCTTCGTGACAAAGTTCCCTGAGGATCTAGTATTAGCTCGCTACCCTAAAAAGTGCAGCGGTGGATGTGTTCAAAATGGTTACAGATTTTCCTTTAAATTCCTCTTCATGAACAATGATTACCATTTCGAAAAGCATCAGTAATATAGCAACTTTTGTTCTACTCTCATGCACAGCTATGTAGTATACGCCCACGGTCACAGATAGAAGCCTCGCGTTTACTAATACTCGTTGCCTATTTTCCCTGCAACCGCAGGAACAACCACAAAAGTATAACAGACAAAATTTTAGAAACCAGGTTGAAAGTGCTTATTTTAAAGTGGCTGAGAAATCAGTTAGCCCATTAAATAATAAGTAACATTCACGAACAGCAAAACCCTGGATCCTCATCCGCAACACACCCATCGACTTCGAGTTACAACCTTGGTAAATTATGTGTTTACAGATCTAAACAATATTTTTTATTCAGTAGTCCACAGGTACTCCGAAACCGCAGTGATCAGCCATCGGCATTCACCTGTGGATGCTCACAAGTAACCGATTTTAAACCTCCTCTTGCTTTGGAATTATCAGTAAGTATATCCTCAAATCTGAATCGTTTTGTGGTTTCACCTATTTTATTAAGAAATACCTCGATCGCAGAAAAATGTCGTGACAGGAATCTGAGTCCCAGTGCATATTCTCCAACAACCTAGGAGACCCACTCCGATACTGATGTCTGTTAGGCCAGTGTTCCAACCACTAGGAATTTGGTAGCACACTGGAAATGTTAGACTTTTAATCGATCTATTTGTTCGCTGTTCGCGCTGAAAGTCGGCCAGTTAATCTTTAGGTTCCAGAATAACGTTCGTCGTGAGAAAACTGCAGTAAAAAGTTTCCTGCAGCTTTCATAAAAGCAATATTCAGCTAGATTTTATCATTCTCGACATGTTCAACTTCGGCGAAGATGTCAGTATTTAGGGTTATAATTGGTCGCAGCTGACAGACCAGTTGCTTAAACCTGTTCATAGATAGATGTTAACTCACGGGACGTTGTGACCACTGCTTTGGTCCAGCAATCGCAAGACTATGAACGCACAGTTTGCTCTAAAGTAGTTCGGCCCAGAGATTTCCTTTAAATACAAAACGATGGAAAATACATTATTCCGTAGTCCAAATGTTGTGACTAGAAGGAAGCAAAACACAACTCGTGGAAGACAACGATAACTCGCAGCCCAAGAAACAAAATTTGGAATATTTTAGCAGAATAAATTTTTGCATACACTAAAATCGGGTCGCTTTATTTACATTTAAGATAATCTCAAAATGATTACCTGTACCACAATGGTAATGTTTGTCAGACAATAACCTAGGCGAAATGGATCAAAACCTTTTCAGAGAAATCACTGCCAAGCTAAACACCCTGTGCTTTGTGTGTACATTAGTTTGAGAATAAAAAGTACCTACCTGGGACAAAGAATCCAAGACGATCGGGCACGACTGGACGATAGCCAAGCATCAAGCAATCAAATATTTCCAGCAAATGACCAACAATTCATATTAGTTGCAAGTACATGTGCAGCCAGTAATATTTTTCTGCTCAGCTACGCGCGAAATAATTAACAAGTTACTTTAAACCGAACAATGGAGGGTTTCGTTCATTTCGTTCTCTGTCCGTTTTAAATGTGAACATTTTGTTAAAACAGGCGCATCATTTTCTAAGACTTTTCTTCATCCAAACTAGTACTGATTATCTGAGTGTGCTGGAAAATTTCGAATAGTCGAATTAAGGTAACTGGAAAACTTGTCAATGAAGCCCGACTACTTTTTATAAAATCTAGACTAAGTGAGATCAGAATGTGGTGTTGCGACTCAAATGATCACTGTCAACAATTGCTAATTCCAAAACACCAACAGCTAAACGGTGGGCATGAACACTTAATAAAAATTCCGACCCGGACAAGGATATTAACTATTGATGAACACGATTAAGAACGAATCTCGAGTTTAGTGTTTCCCATCGAAGTGGACAAGTCGAAGGTCATATCTGAATTCAAAGTTTGTGATCGAGTGTGGATGATGTTCAAAGTGACCTAAATCCTCAAACATTCATTACTGAATCCCTAGTTCACATACCGTCCTAAACTGACGGCTGTGTACAAACTTCTGTTTTTTTGCGAGGTAACCATGTTGCCTAACCAACCACAAAATGTTACAGTGTTCCACATGCTGTGGAAAAGACAATTATGAAAACAAACGCGGTGTATTTAGGTTTGATTTAATGAGGTATGTTATTAAGTCTTGCAGTCTGTTTGCAGTCACATTGGTGCATAAAGGTTTACGGAGCGTCAAAAGGGATGTTATCTTATGTAATAAGGTAATCCATCTGGTTTGAACCGGTATTAACGACAGATCGACTTTTGTCTTGAATTGATTTACTTGAAAGTGTGCAATATATTTGGCATGGCCTTGTAGCCACTAATTCATTCCCAGCAGGCCCCATAGTTCAAACATGTAATAAAACCATTTTTCGTTGTTCACAGTCAATCGGCTGTTTCCCAGTAAAAATTGATTTACTGCCGACAGCCACCACTGAAACTGTGGGCTATTGTGTGAAACGTGTGGCGTTTAGAACACCCAGCGGTTTGTGGGCGTACTACTGCCTCCACGAACTATCTCACATGTTGGCGTCAGTCCCCAATCTTGCTTACAAAACTAGGCGTTTAAGTGATTTGATTTCGTAAACATTTGTCGTATCAGTTCCATAAACCGACCCTACGTTCTGTTCATGTTTTTATGACGATCACGAAATTTCTATAATGGTTACGCATCATTGGTATGCGCGCAATTCACACAGCTCTTAAATAACTGTTAGGATTTCACGCAAATTTAAGCTCGTTTGCGCAAAATATTTCAAAAGAGACCAAGCCAACCCACTAAAGCATTGTTAGAATAAACCATCTATATTATCCTCTGTTATTTTGATGAAAATTAGATGGTTCACCCCAGGGGCTACGGAAGTCACTAGCAATGTCACAGTCTTTACACATAACATTATCTCAAAAACTACCTGACCAGCAAAACAGAAAGCAGATGAACAGATTGTATCATGCATTTTCTGTTTAAACTCCATGTTTTCTAAAACCAATGTTGATTAGTGGTCTTGGACAATTCGGAAAACTATTTATCTCATTCACATTGTTTACATCACCCACCTGATCTGTTGACTGCATGGAAGCGACAGCAATGGACAAACTTGCAGCAACCACAGAGGAAGCGTAGAGAAAGCAAATTGCTTGGCGATCATTCTGTCTAGAATACATGAGAAATGTAAAATGGAAATTGCATGTTAACGTGCAAAATTTTTATTTCTTGGAAAATTTGTCATAAATTTTACAAACGCTAAATCAAGAAACAAATGAATGAGTACCTCGGTTTGTGGTACTAGAACAGTGGCTTCTTTTGTTTATTTGCGATAAGCCCGCCAAAGAATCTTGAAAAAATGTGGAACAATCCTTGTGTAGTTACTAAAGATTGTGTACGCGGAAAAGATTGCTCGCGTTCAGTTACAATTTTTGCTACCCGTATTGTGGTAACTTGAGTTTGGGTTTTGACATCATATCCACTCGGGCGTTGGCAAGTATAGGAGTAACTTGAAATTAAAAGATTTTTCGAGTAAGGTACGAAGGTGTTCCGACCTAATTATTGGTTGGGTGGAGAATGTTTGTCAAAGTAATCCAAAAACCTATTCAACTTTACATCATGAGATGAACAAGGATTTACCGGGTAAACCCTCTGTTGTTCATAAATCAAAAATGTGAGTCTCTTTTTCCTTGTCCAGTCCTGATAAATTCAGTTTCGTACGAAAGAAGGTTCGACCTAAGATATGGAATTCAGCCTCGACTAGAACAATAAACATTTCCGTCTATTGGTTTACACGCCTGTAACTTCTCAAATAAACCTGTGTCTGTTGTAACTGTATTCTCGCTGACAACCACTCTCATCGGGGGAGGTAAACCTCTCTAGTGAAACAACGTTTTGTATATCAACAAATCCATTTTATAAACTGGAATGCTCAGACAGTTTACAACTGTTGTGACAGCAAAATACGCGTGGCCTGAGAATTCGTTTATTGAGCAAACTCCCGTGTAGTTCATGTCAAAAAGCAAACCACGAACGCGTTCACTCATCTGCACGTCAGACGTGCACTCACATACATCGGGTGGTAATGCGTTGTTATTCCCCTTGGTGCAACCTTTGCCATAGTGCGTGTACACTATTCCGATAGTCTATTCCTGTCCACCGTCTTCCTGGCGTTCGTACTTTACTCTTTTATTCTTGAATGCTGCCTGTGGGTAATATACTACTCGTGAGTAGTATACTACTCACAACAAAACTGCCTGTCATACAACACAACGAATCTCGAGGTAACGGTAAAGATTGTGATTAAAACCGTTTTGTAGAAAGACTTCATATTCGTCATTGTGATAGTTTAATGCAGGATTTGACTCAATATAGTCGGACTGGATGTGTTCAGCATTTCCACTGTAAGTGGCTCATTTGGGTGCAACACAAAGGGTTCTTGTTGAACAAAGCGTTTTCATCTTGTTTGACAAGTTTTCCTCCCACCGAACAATGTTATGCACTATAAGCATGTGGTGATCTATTCCTATTAATTGGACGCAACTAATCGCGTGCGCAGTACTATTCTGTACAATATAAAACAACACTGTTTGGAGGAATTAACATTCAAAATGACCACTCAAGAGAAAAGAAATCAAAAAAGGATTATCACACATGTGCAGTCCATGGTGCGACATGTAAGAAACTGATTCTGTCAGAAAATGTCGCTAATAAAAAAAACAACACTTATAAAAACAACCATTACCGATCAATAACCCAAGCAAGTAGTGATCGGACAGAGTTCATAGTGGTGTGGGACCTTCAACATCAAGCGAAGCTTCTCGTTCAAATCTTATTTTCACTGGCTTTAGATTCATCACCGTAAGTAGGCGATTATCTTTACTAAAATTAAGCCGAATGAAATTAACAGAACGATCGGCCCATCTGACAAGGTACATCTGAAATATTTGACTGGAATTTATGTCCTATCGAAATATGATATTCAAACGTCTAATTATTCCCATCCTCAAACAGCTGAAAAAGTAACTACATTGTTGGGAGCTCTATAAGAATGCGACATGTGCGATCAGCCGTCAGTGTAATTTCACTTATGCTTTCCTGATTCCTTACTATGTACCAAATAAATTGGAATTTATCATATATCAGAAATTACCCATAAACACACCTTTGTGTAAACTATCGATGGTACATTCAATTTTCTTCCCAGTTTCTTACGAATAAACACTACAAGAATGTTTTCACAATATTAAAAAGAGCTTACAAATACCTCTGTGTTACACAACCTGTGGCCTGTCATTCGCAGTTGATCGCATATTTTACGTTCCCGAGAAATTTCGGTTAGCTCCAGAAAAGAGGCATTATATTCAAATTTCATTTTTGTTGATTGTCCTCAGTAATGCATATCATTGCCATGACCGGAACAAGAAATCCGACCACACTTTCCTGAGTGGACATGTTCACCACTACACTGCTGAATTCAAGTTAGGCAAGACAGAATCAGTCTATTTGAATACTGGCCTATATTTGCTTGTAAGTGATGCTCCAGTTGCTTGATCACCTACAGAAATTGAAAAATAGTCGTCCTGTTAGTCCAAATCGATTATTCGAAATATAAGTTCTCCATAAGTTAAAAGTACTGGGATCACTAATTTGTCAAGCGTTATTTCGGTTGTTGTTTTGTGGTAGGGATTCTAATCAAACCAGTTTGAAAGATCGCCCGAAACTGGTAAGAGATTTCAATTTTCGTGAAATCTTATCCGACCTTCTCCAAACAGAAACGACACTTGATATTTATCTTTATCAAATCTCATTAATGAGGCGTAACTCTGCCACGAAACTCTAATACAATTTCAGTGTTGTTTCATTCATATAAAGCGGCATGCTTTACAGCATCCCACACACAATGTTGATCAACAGTCATTACCGATGAAGACCGTCTTGAAGGTGTGATATTGAATGGTGTAGCCTCAGCTGTTGTATAACAGACAGTCCTGTTGTGAGTAGCGTAGTGCGTACATTCGTTAACTAAAGTACAAACCTCAACGCCAGGACGATGACGGACTAGAAGCGACTTTCGGGTTAATGTGTACACATTATGGGGGAAGTGTTACCAGGGAGAATGGCAACCTAATGTGCGTGATTGTATGTCAGCCGTACAAGTGAACGTACGTGTTCGTGGCCCTATGGTTTCACATAATTCGTACGGGGGTTCGTGTGACAAACAACTTTACAGACCAAGCGTCTTCTGCGGTAACAACAGGTCACTAGCTTGGGGGTTTTAACTAAAATTCCGGCACTTATAGGGCGCATGTAGTTTGTTTCTATTCGCCTCGTACACATATATTAAGAAACAATGATCCGACATTATATGGGCTACAGAATGACTACCGAGACCTTTGCATAAGAATTCGTTATGTATTAGTACGAATTTCCTAAAGCTCAAAACTCCTGTGAGTTAACAATCTCTATCTTAGTAAAACTGACAGTTGAAATGCAGCCCTCTTGGTAGGTAAGGAATAGAGCGTTTTGGCACAATGGAACATTTTGGCAAACGCCCAGGAGGCGGACTACAGCTTATCAATTTTCCCAATGGTTGGCAGCGGTTACAACTTTTTTTGCACAAAGAATGTTCATGTTTCCTTTTTCGGGCTGGAGGAACCCTGCATTTACTCTTATACTCAAGCTGATGCTGCTTTTGCTACAATTCCTCAACTATTTTATAAATACTGATGACTGCTTAACCTCATACATGCCTTCATCCATCTCGCCAGCCCATTTTACTTGCCCGTTAAAAAATTGCTTTCGTGCCAAACCAGAAGGCGATGTCTCTCATATTTTTGTTTATTATTACGAAATAACCAGAGTAGTAGAAAAAGGGTAATCTACATCAAACGCCATAATTTAGAACTGTCGAGATTCCGACCGAACGAGTTTGTTACAATTCGAAAACAGTCAAGCATATTACCGCTTCGGTTGGCTGAGCATCACAACCACGATATCGTAAACCATTGAACGAAAATAAAAAATGATCAATGTGCATTCTCCCTGGCGCGGCGTTTTCGTTGAAAGACGATACGAACTACTTCGTTTGTTAATTTGGTTGATCGGAACATTACTATCTTGAATTGTTCAATAACTGTTCGCGGACTAATTTTTCCATTCAGATCATTGAAGCTGCATACCAGAGTGACCAGTCCAATGTTCCCTGTTGACCAGATGATATCTCACATACGGACTGGGTCACCATTGTTTTACATTGTGGAGCGTTCTAATTAACGAAAGATTGTGCAATTACGCTGTTGGATAACCTCTATCGTCACTTTAAATTCTCACTGTGAAGTTGGGACTCACAACTCGGACTTTCACAATACCGTCAATCACCAAATTTGGATTTCTGGCAGCCCTCCTACTGAGCTCGATGGAATTGTATCGAGTCTAGCGAAACCTTGAGTGAATGGATGGTTGGTTTGTGGTAAAAGTCAGGTAATCGATTCGTTTCTGGAAATAAACCATACCACTGTAGCGAAAATGCGTCCACTAAAGCAATGTTTATTGTCCATCCCACTAGCTAACGCGCACTTGCGTTCATCAGTCAGAATTCCAGTGCACAACACCCCCAGTTTCCGCTCACACGTCGTGTGCACTTCTGGCCGGTTATGCTCGTGATCAGCGACTTCTACCGGGAAGTTTTCCACCTGCCATTCTTCATCCGTTGGTCCGATTTCGTTGAGCAATGGCTCCTCCGGCCGCTCATGTTGTCCGCTATCTATCCACTGTGAGCTATGACCGTATTGCACGACCATGCTGAGATATCCGTCTGAGTGCTGGATTACTCGCGTCTTCAATTTAATCGTCCATTCTATTTTGCCTGCCATGTCTCGCCCGTTGGTCCGTTTTGGTCGGGCGATGACTCATCCGGTCGCCCCTTTGTCCGCCATCCGATCGTTGGGGGTTTTTGGATGTACCTCCATCCGGCGTTGAGGTATTATGCCGAGTGTTGGAATACTCGCACCTCCGGCCTGATAACCCGCTACACTACGAACAGTAGGTGACATCGCTAATTCTGTGTAAGCAAATCATTGTCCAGCACATATACAGAATTACAGCGAAGGAATAGTGTGTCATGGAATTTTGAAGTCATGTTGCAGTGTGTTGTCCGATTCTATATGAATCTGTCGATCCTTAGGTCAGCATACAGCATACAGCTGCTGTGGCCCCAAGTTGTCAAAGCTCCGAAAATAGTATCCAATCTTCTTCCGAGAATAGTTTACTCTCAAAGCGGTTTGTTATTTGCCATCAAAGGTTATGTGACGACAAAAGCACAACCACAAAACACAAGAATATATGGTAAAGGCACGGTTGTGGAAGTCGCAACGTGGTAAATCCACCAGCACGTGAATTTCAGTAATAAAGATTCACTTCTCACAATTCCGTCAGTACTGCTTCGAAAGGCTTGTATTTGATCAATCATAACGGGGTTCCAGGTTTAAGCTAAGGGCAGCAGTGTGTGATGAAATGAGTGAGAAACATTTCGACAGAGAGTGTGTAAACTGGCTTTTATTCCTAGTTAGTAACGATGTTGACCCGTGAAGGGAATACATAAAAATATACCCAAAACAAACCAGCAAATACGAAGTGCTCTTTTGTTTTAAAACGGTCAGGGTATCGTGTACGTAAACAATGTAAATACTCACCTTATAGTGTTACCGAATTATTCAGCAGAAGTGTAGATTTTTGTTAGCTAACTTGATAACTTATTTGCCACTCAGCTTCAGGATGGTCAACAGTTTAGATGAAATAGTTTATGATTTAGCAGACTCTGGGTGTCGACTAAGATGACAAACATTTGTGCTGAATAATGATGGTTTATATCCTAAATTTATTCAGGCTGATAATAAGTCGAGATTTTGCTTCGAAAACGCGTTCACTGAGTTGTGTTCACGAGTATATGAACGATTTATCACGTGATATTATTTCTCCGTTCTAGTGAACAGACCATTATGGTGGTTTATCCCAAAAAACTCTTCAGAAATTAAACAACTGCGGGCTCACGTGTTTGCATTTTGTACAACTAGTAATTGCACACATTTTCCAGAGGCTCATAAGAACACTTCCGAGAGAGCGAAATCGATCTGGTCTCAAAAATAATGAATAATCTGATGGTTTTGTCTGATTGAGACTAATGCACTTGTGTACATTGGGGTGGAATTGTGAATTATATAATTGAAATTCGAGTGAGTACAGAAAGATTTAGTAGGATTTACCGACTTTTTTGGTTTCTTGCAGCAAGCCGGTTTAAAACAGACCTGTGACACTCACAAACACACATTGGCTTCAGTTGGCGAAAGTAGACTTTGGTACACAAAAGGTTGTTTAAGATAATGTAATATGAAACGTAAACATAATTTTGAGTTCTTGCCTCCATATGCAATAAAACTAGCGATCCGCAATCGACTACGCCTATTCACAATAACATGTTTTACATTAAGTTTTTGAAAGTTGGAATATGAAACAATTCTAATACCACATTTTGCCTATTAACGCGTTACAACATTCTCATAGTCAAATACACTGCACACTGAGAATTTTGTTAGGAAGTTGTTGTGTTATAACGAACATCAAAAAGTCAATTGTTTAACCAACGATGAGAAGAAAAATCAGTTGCTGGCCAGAAGCGTTTTTTCACATATACATGTTTCCCTGATATGCACCTGGAGATGACAAGGCCGGTAGTAAGCACCAAAGATAGATTTGAATGTAAGAAGTGGCCAAGAAACTGTGCTGCTTGCTGATTGACATGCTCATGTTTATCGTGACAGGGCTGGAATCCATACAACCAGAGGAACTCATTGTTCATCCATTCTGACTATGTTAACTAACAGCCTAAATGGATAATGGATAGCACACTTTTATCTGCAGCTGGCGGTCTTTGACAATCCTGAACTCCTTTCTACTGAGATTTTTAGAATACTTCGAACCAATTGCTTGTTTAAACAAATACTTTGAAGGTAACCTTGTTGCAGCGTACAAATGCTCGTCGCACTTGACATTATTGATGTCTTCGTCTTCGTCTTCGTATGCGACTATGTGCCACACTTCCCTTTTAAAGTGGCACTTCAGCACAAAGACTGGAGGGTAGTTACGTTCACTAAGTTTAGCGAGTTCGAAATAGGTAAATGTTAGTGACAGTCGGACAGTTTCGTTTTGAGTAGAGGGCCACAATTTTTTGAGACGCAGTGCCTTTCATCGGAAGGGTTCTGTAGGAATAACATGATTTACCCAGACGAGTGTTGTTATCACAGAGCTCATCCCTTTACAACGAAATGCTTGTATACTATGTAGTAGAAGTAGGCATGTACAATTCCTTGAGTGCCTTTTGAATGTAACCTTTCGCTGCATGGCCTCATGATATTAGCCTTACGAAGGCGATCCTCAGCCAAATCCTTAATCCACACTTTCTAATCGTCCTTATCATTCTCTGATAGATCTGACGTCTTCAGGGGACATTTACAGAATATTAGACAGCAACAGACTGGCAATTGCAAGTTAAAAGCAGTTTACAAAATACTTACCCCTTTTTCTTCTGTTTTTAGTGATAATTGTTCAACAGCAATAAAATGGCCTAAATCTTGCTACTTGTCACATCTTATATGTATCCACATATAAAAGTGCCATATCTCATTTAATTGATGTTGAGCACATTCTATAACCGATGAGATGCGCAGAAATGTTATACACAGTCAATAATTATCTACTGACTTATCGTTTTGCAGTGGAAAAGACGAAAATTGTCAACAAACTCACACATATGCCTCATATCTTGTTGATCTAAACACCTTTGTCAATTTGATTAAACGGACAAAACCAATCTTAAGTATTTGGGCCGCTAAAATTTAAGGAAGTAGCTAACATGTGCACATTTTTACCTCGTTTTACACAAATACAAGCAAATTCCTGTTTCTGTAATAGTTGTTCTACAGATGTGTTTTAATTTCAATGAATGTGTCTATGTCTATTTATTATGGTGTAACAAAATAATCCTTGGAATGTAGATCACATATCAACTCGACTGACCGGATTACCTGTTTCACTGTAATTCCTTCTGAATCATTTTCGTTTCAGTAAATGTTTGTAGATTTACATTTGAGCAGAAGTGAGTAGATCATTTCGTTTTCTAAGACAACCTATGAATGCTAACAGACAAGCACTCTTCTTCTACGCCAGTTTATAGCCCAACTGTTCAGTATGCATAATCGTACATCTTCATGATTTTTACATAAGCATCAACGGTAAGTCCGCATCATTTTCCTGTCAACTCTTCTGGCATAAGATAATGAAATATTAATGAATTTGACTGTATGTCTGTTAGAGAAACTTGTTCTCATTTAAAACGGAATAAACTGATTAAAAATAATCTCGTGTCTACATAAAGACCCATCTTTTTTCACATACCAGACACCTGATCAAAAGTTTCTCTATGTTAACTCGTGAACTAACGCTGGGTTTCCTTTATTTACTCAGTTAAGATGGAAAGAAGACATACGTCACAGAATGTTGACACTTCGATTTAATCTCAGTAGCAGCCAACGTAAAATCAGCACATTTTACACAAACCGTATGTACCAACAACAGTTAAACGGACCAAACAAAAGGTCTTGACTTTTTACGCGATAGCAAGGCAGTCACGAAAAGGAGACGTATTACGTGAGCGTCTTCCATGCAAACGAAGTTGACGGATTTTGTTCGATTGGCATCGCTTCACCAATTACTAGCAATTTCTGGTGGCAGTTACGTAACAACGGCTTGAGCTAGTTGACTAAGTGAACTAAGTGATGGGTTGCAGAGATTTGTTTGGCGATCGGTTAACCGGCCTCCTGGAGCTTGTTACATTCAGAATGTCGTTTATCGATAACGCACATAATGGCTGCTTAGAAACGTTCTTCAATACACTGATTAGTAGTAAAGGATTTTGATTTTCATATAGGTTGAAAACCATCCGCAACTGATCACAGCTGTCGCATTCGCACAGAATTTCCAGTCAGCCCCTTTCGAACAGCAAAGGCACTAGACTCGAGTTTCACCCTTGTGACAGCTCGTCAGTACCACGTATCATCGCCACGGCCGGGACTGAAACCACGACCACACTGTTCATGAGGCAACCCTGTTTACCACTGCGCCATTGACCTCACGTTAGGCACGACCGAATTATCATATTTGAACGCTCAATCATTTTCGCTTATGAGTAACGATCAGGTTACTCGATCGTCTCGATAGGAGACACAGTTACTATCTGTTAACTCCAAGGATATACACTACTGATGAGCTCTAATTAGAGCGAAACTCGAGTCTAGTGCTTCTGCTGTTCGAAATGGGTCGACTGGAAAGTCTATGGGAATATCACATCTGCGATCAGTTGTGGATGATGTTCAATCTATATGAAAATCAAAACACTCTACTACTCATCAGTATATTGAAGAACGTTTCTAAGTAGCCGTTATACTCATTATCGAAAAAACGACATTCTGAATGTAACAAGTTCCAGAAGACCGGTTAACCGACCGCCAAACACATTTTAGCTACCGACCACTTAGTTCACTTGGTCAACTAGCTTAAGCAGTTGTTACGTAACTGCCACCGGAAATTGCTAGTAATTGATGAAATGATGCCAGTCGAACAAAATCCCTCAGCTTTATTTGCATGAAAGATGCAGCATGACTGGCCTGTATGTTGACTGACTTGAAATTATCAGTTATACAAGGTTATCAAAACAGAAGTGGACAAATGTGTCTGCCACTTATTTTAGTGATGTGGTATGTCAGCACTAACCGATTCACATGCTTTCTTCCACCCCTCACATGATTAATAATTAAGGACAACAATAAAATTACTTGTCTTATTCGTGAGATAATTCTCAGGAGGTACAATTTCTTTTAAGTTTATTTCTTAAAACGAATGATCATTGTTCAATCATCTAAACTACTCTGTTAGTCAAATAAACCGACCAATATGTCTTTCTGAAGCAGTTTTATTCAGAAACGTTTAAATCGACGTTGAGTAAATATTTGTTTATTCTCTAAACAGTTTTCAAAAGCGTCTATCGTACTTCACAAGCTGCAAAAAACCATAAGTGACTTTGAGTTATATCCATCAAACTGTTTGTCCTACATAACTATTTTCTGAACGCTCTATTTGAAACCTGGAGGATTTTCGATCAAGCATTATCAAGCTAATCCACCCTGTGTGCACTTCTGTCATATATGACGTGTTACAAAAACGTTGCTGTTCGCAACAATTCATATTATTTCTTTCAACAAAGTCCAATCTAAAACGTTAATATAATCTGAAAGACAAACTGTTAGTACAAATGTGCGAATAGAACAAAAGTCGGTCGAATATGACAAAAAATACTCGTCTTTGTTCAGCAGAACCTTGAAAATGTCAGAAAATATATAATTATTCCCACTAGCCTTCTTTTGAAAAACAAATCAATTTAACCGTTAGAAAATGTTTTCAGATGATCAAACAGTGCGCAGTGATGCAAACTTAAATGAGCATGCTCCCTAATCAATGTATTAACATTTTCAGTGGGTCGTAAATTTATGTGTGTGCATTCATTTATTGTTTCGCAACAGTCTTGCTCAGGAACACCGTTCGACACAAATGCCGTTCTAAGACAAAGGGAAAAGCCCTCCTAAATGAGTGGAAATACTAGCATGACACTGAGTTGTAGGAAGCTCACGTTTTGACTAGATGAGTTGTTACACTTCAAGAAGGAGAACGATTAGTTGAAAACCGTTTTATTTTACTAAATGTACAGCGGATATACCTTCAGATCGTGAATTTGACACATGTCATAAACACAGAACGATTTGTCAAACACTTTTATTCTGCTGCAAATGCGTGACGTTATTTTGTCCTGGATACGTTTTGAGGCGTTGATTCATTGGAAGATTATATTCTCGTTTATAATCCACACGATGGATGTTTGTATGTACTTGAACAATTTTCAATTTATTCTACATCTGCTGAGTTTCGCTGACTAAGCCGTTACCTGAAATAGGCCCTTAAAATACCATTAATTATCTCTTACGGGAGTTCATGACAATGCATATTTTGTCCCTCTCATGGTGACACCGTTACACGTCCAAACCATTAGGATCAGGCAGATGGACCTTCTTTACTTTTCCAGGATTCACACATCGCGCAGTTTCATTTGAGTATAGGGTTTTATAACATTTTGTACAATGTTGCATACTTTGCTGATTAAGACAAAATACGACCTTTTTACCATCTCAAAGTTCAACAAAGACTATTCTCATACACTCTGTTCCACAATGTTTAAGGTGACTTTTAACGCATGTCCTGATTCCAACTCAAAATGACTGTCTGTTATGTTGAGCGAGAAGAAAAGCATACTGTTTCGCTTGGTCTAGATAAGACTATAGATCGACCACCTGTTTTTGGTTTGCAGGTGGAGTGCAACCATTCCCGAAACGACTGAAAAAACATCTTTACTTTTAAAATCGATCTATGTTCTTCTATTTACTCAGGTGAATTTAAACAAACAACCACTTCGAAACTAGTTATGTATTGTTGGGTTGGGAAAAAAGCAGACGAAGCACTTACACTAAGTCTTTTTGGAATAATTCATGACAGCAATTTTCTTTCCTATACAGTCGACAAATTCATATGATATAAGAGGACACCTCAGCTGAAGTATGCATAAGCCGCGAGGTTGCTAATATAACGTGTAACTGAAATGCGTTCCGTTAGTGCAAAAGTTTATAAGCTCAAGAAATACAGTGGTAAATATATCCTACGGACCTTTCCGTAAAATCAAATGGAATTCAATAGATGGTTGACAAAAGAGACGTTTAACTTTCTTTGCCAGTTAACTGTATAAAATGTGCACTCTCCGTAAAAATATTGGAATAGTTTAAGTAACATGAAACATAACCCCACAGGTCGTGTGCAGGGTGTATTTCAAGATATATAATTTTTAGTTATAAACTATTACAAAAATTTCTTTATTATTAAAATGCCAGTGTTCCTGAAGAAAAGAACTTTGTTAAAGTTCCTCGCGAAATTTCGTTAATTATTTACTGAACCCATACACACAATTTTTGCGCGTATTTTAACTCGTATCATCTGATGAAATGATGCAAACATTACATTGATTTTGATAACCTTCGTCTGGCCTTCTGTCAAAAAATTATAAGGCAAATCGTTAGGAATCCATACACCCAATACATATAATAAGGTGCAATCTCTTTATGAGTTCCGTTCATGCCCAATTATCGATATAACTTTCGCTAGTCGTTGAGGCACATATTTTATAAAATCATTTGCCGTGTTTCGTGCAGGTTACTAATCGTACAACTTTACCTAAGTTCATTCATTCCCTTAGTAATATGACTCCCTAATCTAATGTGAAACTCAGGTTTTAATATAGAGACTTGAGTATTATCGACCCGCCTATTCACGTCTGTTTACAAAGGTCGTGCAACATAATACTGTATTAACTAGCTTGACCAACGTTATTGCGTTAAAGCCGTACATCAAGCTAATAGTGAGGTTTGCTTATTAGTTGCCTAGAATTGGAATATGGACCAAAAATTAAGGCTAGGTGAATATAGAATACATCTGACTTCAACAAAATAATCGAGCAAAGCTTGACTAATTTGAACAAAACATTTAGAACACGAAAACTGGTAGATGCGAACATTTTGTCTGGATTTGTTAGTGTCAAATTTACAATAATAGAAGTGAGAACATTTTTCTAAATGGGTGTAACAGTCCGTGTTTCCGGAGTAAGGCAATTTTGCTGAAACACGTAAACAGTCAGTTTCCCCAGTCGCTAGACACCTCCTGACCACTGTTTAAGTTACCGATCCATCTTGTGCATTAAGAATCTTGTTACGTCATTTTAACCCAAGATTCTTACGGCTTGCCGAAGCAGCCTGAATCAACCGACTCAAGGCAGCTCTGTGTGATCAGAAACAACTGTTCTTGAATTTGACCATTCCCTGCACTTAATGACCTATCGTGACTCGATTATTGATTATCCACCCCTGTGATATAGTTTACAGACACCCGCAGGATGCTTACAAAACAGACCGGTCATATCAATCTAGCTGAACGTAGACAGCCGTTCTGAAGTGGGAACACTGACACTCTTAATTCAGGTATCACGTTTAGCTTGTTACTTCATGGCAGTTTCTGTGAACGATCGCTACAGTTCACCTATGACTTACAAACTACTTTAGTTCCATTCAACAGATTTTGTGACTAGACTGACAAGTGCATCAACACACTGACCGGTTATTTTAATTGTCTGAACGGTACGCTACTTCACCCTGAACCAAACGATCGTGCTATCGCTCTTACTAAAGGGCATTAGGAGGTCATCTATGATTCTAAATCGGATGCTGAATTCCATCCAATGTACCTATACAAAGTTTATGATCAGTGGCGTGATGGACTCACAAAAAGCTCAAATACACCGTCACAAACCAATATGACAGTCAACGTGCTCTCTAATGGTATTCACAGGTAGACAACTATTTCAACAATGTTTTGTCAAATAGTCTGTTACCTTCAAATGGCCACACGACAAACCGTCTTCATAAGCTAGACTATCCCTACTAAGTGCATTTGGATTAACTGGTGAAGGCCTTAACATCAATGAACAGTCGGAGACTATGAAAATCAGTGTATGAAATCTCAAGAACAGTAATACTTCAGATATGTTTTTTAAAAACCAAGGAAGAAAGTTGTCTTTGCGATGGTCTTTCGCAACACTGCCTTATGTCTGTGTTTTTCCAATCTCCCAGTGAAACAGTATAACTATCGTGAACTGAGGTCATGTGATTATTCACTATGTGTTTTGAATACATCTGCTTGATATATACATTCTTCTGCACCATGCGGATTTAACTTAATTTTAGTTGCAGCTTCATGTGTTAGAAAGTAACAGGTGGATGTCGGCCAATATTGATTGAATATCGTTCACAACTTTTGTAATTTTCTAATCTACATAAATTTCGAAATTCAACAGTATACTCGATTTTCTCAGCGTTGATATGCTCTACTAAAAAGCTACAACAGGAATCAACCTCTGGTATAGCGTCTTGGCTGAAACAGGTTAACTGAAAGGCCGAGTGAAATGCAAACGCCGTGAGCAATTGGACTGATGTTCAACTTACGCTGACCGGAATCTCTCAGTACAGAACAACGGTGTAAATAGTGTACAAAATTTTAATGAGTTCTGTTGTTTCTACCTGAGGGGAAATCCTAATCATGGGGTCACTGATGAAGTTGACAAACTGATTAATGTCACTTTTCTGGGGTTAACCTGTGAATTACTCACGTACTGAAAATGAATGAGTTACATACATGTGAAATATATTTTGATTGCTTATTTATGGCATAGAATTAAAAGCCGTCGGTATTTCAAACTGTTTTTAAAAGACTTTCTTAAGTACGGTGTAAAAAAACGCCCTTCAGACACTGATAGGTCCAGGTCGGAAACGAAAAACTTTACCCCAGAATTTTTCTCAGAACACAGATAGTTTCAGGCAAACAAAGCTTTACCGAATACGTGTGAACACGTCTACATTAAGTCTAAAAACGTAGAAGCAGCTAATTGCTGATCGTCCTGTTATAAAAACGTTCGTTTCGTTCCCACTGGTAACAGACACAACAACCTAATTATCAATTTCCAGTTTTATTTGTTCACAACAAACTGTTCGATTGAATTCCATTACATATAGCCATATAATAAAGATATCCTTAGCTCAAAACCGCACTTTCTGAGCAGTTTAAACTGCAACACAGGTTGGTGAACTTTTGATGACCGTACTAACGCAACAAGATTGTTCGATGAAGGAATGTAGCATGTACAACTGCCTCCCAATGGTTTATAAAAGTTGATCCCACCGGAGCTTAAGCGTAGCTGCCTGACTCATTTTGTCCTAGGCTCGCTACTTTTCGTGATTTTCCACGTGTCGTTTTACTGACAGGATTTATTTATCATGAGTTTTACAATGCTGTAGAATAAGCGTTCACTTGGTTAGTGGACACTTGATGGATATTAGTCGGAAGTGCTGAATTAAGATTGGCCACCACTATAAGGTGCCAAGTCTTCATGTCGAATCTTTACGGTTCTTATATACTAATTACGGGAGGTATGTAAACTAATGGGATGAAAACAAACTGAACGCCAATCACTTTACGTGTCTGTTCCCAAGCGGTGCTTATCCCGCCGGTGGTTTAATGCGTAGGGACTTAGCATGTATGAAGAGAGATAGCTGTCCAGCCCCTCAACCTGGATTTGTTCGATCAAAAACGGAATTGCCACAGAGATGTTCCCCACATAGTGAGTGGTATACTATTCACAAACGAAGCTGCGTACATTCGGGAACTAAAGGGCAAGCCACAACGCCTAGAAGACAACGGACCAGAGGCGACTATCAGAAGAATGTGTACGCGCTTGTTGCGGTCACAGCGCTAGACAGTTTCATAGGATTTTTGGGTTTAACTATCACGTGGAGGTTACATAGAGCACAGTTACACAATGTGTGATAAAAATTTTCACACTCAGTTCACAAGAATACACTGTCTTCTCTTGACTTTTGTTTAGTCTGTGTACTTCTTGTTCGTAATCGTAATGGTCGGCAAATTATTTTCCACCCGATTCTATTAGACATCAGCAAGCGGTATGAAAACTATACCTTTCACGTATTCATGAATATTTTCTCAGGGTGAGGTAGTAAATTATCGATTTGTAGCCAGGAATACAATTGCGGGCGAAGGCCGAAGCAGTAGCATTTTTATCATATATTTAGCTTCTCGAATTAGAATTTCGTCTGGTTTAATGTAAATTAAGTATAACGTTTGTAAACACAAAGGCGACCAAGACAAATCAGCACCCAAGTTATTGACAACCTTTCCAACATGCACAATCTCAAGCAGAAACATTAATCATTCACTGTGATACAAGTAATCTATGCTGTTTTTAACAGGAGCGGTCCTTAGGCGTCAGTCATTCGGTTTTTGCAATTCTGCTGAGATCTAACCGCCAAGCTCCAGTGCAGAGTGTGACACATAATTGTGTATGTTGCGTGCACCCAGTTTCCGGGGGTTTCATGTGGCATGGTAGACAAATGAATTTTCATAAACTTTCTCACACAGTCTCATTGTAGACCACTCATTGTATTTTCCAGAATTACTGACAATCCCGAACTGTAAGCTCTGTTTCTCATCTTCGTTATGTTTGCCGTTTATATAGTCGTTCACATTACAGTGATTTCATGATTGCTGGATACCACTTTTCAGTGCAGGCGGATGGTTAAATTCGAACTGCTATTTATGAACGACTGACAGTAAGGCAATCATGAATGATGTTTCAACATCCGGAATTCATGAGTATTGTTAGGAAGCTTTTCGCAGTGCTGCGTATAAAGAAACACACACCTTTGATTAATGTCTTATATTTACAATTGTTTATATTCACCATTACCAATAGTTATTGGCGTTAACAACAAACTGACATCTAAATCGCGTATTTCTATGTACCGCTTTCATAATACGCCTATGTGTGAGTGTAATAAACAATAATGTCAGCTTACCCTGTGCGATGTTGAGCATAAGTTCCTCATCTTATTCAGGGTATCTCACATTAAAGACAATGGTTTAATTAACTTTTTCTTGGGTCTTTAGAAAGGTCTCCCGGTTACCATCTCCTAAGGTACAAACATCTAGCATTCATTCTAATACACAGAACAGTTTCAAAGGACACTTTGCGAGTGAAACATAATAATTGCCTTTACGTTCTCCAACGGGTTATTAACGACTTGCATCCGTTTGACATGCATGCACATTTCTAAAGCTACGGGTGTGACCGCATTTAGAGGAAGTTTTTGGTTAAAAATGTGCAACCAGCAATATCTGCACATAGATCTAGCAAAATGTTGTCATCCAAAAGAAAAATCCTTCGAAAATCTGTGTAGAAATTTTATTATATCTATTAACACGAATTATTTTTTATGGATCTACTAAACCAACAAATTATGGCATAAATTAAAGGGTTAAAGACCGTTTCAGCAAGAAACAGGTAAATTGAACACATGTACATGAAAAATCCAAGGCAACATTTAAAATTTTCATTACGAATTTTAGCTAGAGTAACTCAAAGTGTTGTCTTAAATTTCGGTGACTCACCGGTTTTTTCTAGGTGCCATAGAGTCTCCATGGCAGTAATCCGTTTCCAAACTTTGTTCTCTCTTAACAACTGATATTCTTCCTGTCATCGGCGCAAAAGTAACGATGTATATTATTATGAAAATATCCCACTACGTTCGTCGGAAACAGCTTGTTGCCGCTGTTAAGTAGTCCCAGAGATGTAGGTTAGCTAAGGTTACGTGCACTTTATTACATTTTATTTCAAACATCTGAACTCATGTCAGTAGGCCATAAAGGAATCAACTGGGGAATATTCGTTGGCAGCCAATCACATTGCGCCGTTGGCTTATACTGACAATGAATGGCTAATTTTGCCAAACAGGTGACGATTGACTCCAACCAATCGAACTGAATGTAGATAAACGAAATGCCAATGTTACGAATGTGTTGGTAACGAACAACTAAGTATCTTGAGATACAACGGAAATTATGAAGTTCGACAAACCACCGAAAAAAGTAATGCACACTGCTTATGACCATAGACTTTTCTGTATATTTTTAAGTTTGCAAAACAGAATGAAAAATTATAACGAGCCGTACAACTGCAATGTTTACTGATAAGTCATAAGAGGGCATTGTCGCACTTAGTCCAAATTAACAGAAATCTTCTTAGAGTACGACTTTGAGAGCGACTCCAATGTCACGGTTAATTCTCCCCATTGTACTACATTTAATTGTTACCAGTAAGTCTTCTGTCACCGTCCAAACTGGAGTTTGAGCGGTGACAACTTTAATATGTTACTTACTCCATTTTCACATATACTGTAATATAATGGACCTCTATATCTTCTTCACAAGGTTGCACTGAAAAATCTGGTTACCGATATTTTTCTTCAGTCTGGCTATATAAAAATAACGATAGAACAAATTCGTGTCACAATCTACACGAATAACATTATTAGGAACATTACAAATGCGAAACGTTAGATGTTCCGTACAGTGTATGCGAATGATATATCGTGCATCTTATTAGTAAAATTAACGCAATGAACATATTCGGAACAGGTGTGAAAACGATACAGAAGAATGTGACTTTGATAAAGGAATTCAGAAGGTCTACAATATCACAACAGGTGTTCTGTAAACGTAGGACGTAAATAGAAGTAACGTGTTTACTAATTTGGGAGTTACACGAAGAAAATAGAAATCATTCAAATGTAGTTGGTGAGGAATATTCAGTTGAGTGAATGTAAAACTGCCAGTTGTGATTCGGCGAATGAATGAGAGCAGCTCAAGTGGGTTTGGAAATTGCAACAAAATAATTTAATTACAGGCTTTGGGGAGAATAAAACATTTAACGAGGATGAGATAAAAACTGACTACCATCGGTTTCCTCATGAGCAACGCCTTGCTATTTGGTTAATTCAACATCCTCAACATAAGCCAGAATTTGATGTTCATTAAACAGAAGATTTTTGTAAAACATCTTTCCACCAACAATGCAGTTATCAGTAAATGTGAGTGTTTCGTTATGGTGAAACAATCTCAAGACTAGATGTGCGTTTCGGTTGTTGTTTGAGGATAGATATTTTGAAGCCAGTTTGGATAAAAAGAACACAGCTCACTGCTACACACATTTTCTCTATCCAGAATAACTCTGAGTCAAACTTGACCGATAAAAAGATAAACACGAAATTTAATCTAATTTGGACTGAGCAACAATGTAAGTCATCGGACTGATCTGAATTTGAACTCCTGTTTGCCCTAGCAAAAAGCTATCGTACTTGAACTCTGCACGAATGACCTGGCTTTAGTCACAACCAAAGTATAATACTAGTCAGTTCGTTCAAGCTTTGTTGTGAGTAATGATTAGTTTTATTTATGTTCTGCGGAATATTAGTCATAAGTCATTGTAGATGAGCGTTTAGAAGATGAAAATGCCTAACCGAGTTAACACGTACATTATTAACGCATCATAACAAATGTAAAACTTGACTATGGTTGCACTTACCTACGACTAAAACGTTTGCAGATAAAGTCATGAATCTTATTCAGTAAGATATTCATGATAGTTGAAACTGGTGACGTAATCCTTGTTGCCTCCATTAGATCTGAAAATAATAAAGAATTGATGTTCAGTTTACACAAAACTAAAATCGGTTACTACTTACAAAGAATCAAAGTACAGCCGGACAAGTTTGATATTTTCTGCGATTTCAATCTATAAATAAGTCTCAGTCGTGGGGTCATTGACTGAAGTGAACAGGACGGTTATTGCGACTCCGTTCGAGGCGATCGGGAAATCTCGGTACTACTCACAAGCAGAGATGATTGAGCTCTCATATAAGATAATTCAGTCGTGCTCAATGTGGGGTCAGAGAAGCATTGGTCAAAACGGTCGTATCATGAAAGCGTGGCCGAAGTGCTAGTGCCGGCTTTGGCAAGGATGTGCACTACTGACGAGATCTAATGCAAGCGAAACTCGAGTCTAGTTCTTCTTTACGAGAGGAAATGACTGGAAACCTTGTAGGAGTGTGACAGCTGCGATCTATAGGGTACTGTACATACCTTCGTCTTTCGCATTGTTTTTATAAACAGTAGCTTTTCCTTGTACAAAATTTACACCAATTTTTGAATTGATTTGACTTGACAATACACTTCTGGTGTGCACGTCTCGTATCTTTGGTGCTCCTATTCCACGTAGATCGGGACCGCCTGTGGCGAGCCACTCAGCGACTGCATTTTGAACTGAATATTTGCGTTTGTATTTTGTATAGGGCTAGTCCCCTACAGGTCAGTTAAAAGTGGTGTACAATCTATGTAAAAACAAAACCTTCTGTAATATTTTCGCGTGATGCGTCATCGACTATCCCACACACGTCGTGTGCATGTCTATCGATCAATAATTTACCATTCGAACTGGCCATCTTACCTACCATGGAAACTGATTGTATGCACATCATTTGCTCACACTACGTACTGCTTTACGTTGGTTTAACAGTTTCGAACTAACTAATGTTGATTTTGCAGTAAGCCGTTCTATTAGTCTATTATCATTTTGTTAAAAGGTAAAAAATGGCAATTTGGTGGTGGGCATAATATTACTGGATTGCGGATATTTTTCTTAGTGCACCTTCTTCATTTTGAAAATTGCGTACGGAAAAGTCTACTGCTGAACAGTCGTTATGGTGGAAAGTTTACACATTATGTTTATTTTGCCCCTCTAAATGGTACCAACCAGAATAAGGATGACATTTTAGAAATAAAGGTAATCCGTCACTACCTCGATCAGAAAAAAACAACGGCACTTTGACAACTTACGATTACACACTAAACAAGATTTATTATCTGTAGTGGAATCGCTAAACAACAAATGGGGAGGATTGCATGTTTTTATAGCATGTTATATACTTCATGCAACAAGTGAACGCACTGATGAATCTCTTGACGACTTTATCTCACGATTTCTCTTGGCTCTTCCAGACTGTGTCCACGACAAGATCTGACAGCAACGTATCTAACAGTGTTCCTCCAATGACTTCAAGCCAGCGTTCATGACAAAAAACGCGTAAGCGATTGCCATACGAAAAGGAACAACTACTAACGTTGAAGAAAGCTTTAGATATCGCAGAATTTTCATCTGTGAAACCTATATTGCACACTGATGTTAACCGAGTGGCATACGTTAAACACTGTGAGGTTTTTTTTGTTTACCGTAGTGGTGTATATAATTTAAAACCGAATGAGTGCCCACATTTTAATTCAATTTGTCAATTGTGATAGAAGACAGATTATATTCAGGAAGTATCCTCTCAAACGTAGTGCTTACAAGTTGTCTACTTTCAGGTCAACTGAAGTAACTGACAACAAATTGAATATTTAATGAATTAATAACGCGACAGTCAGTCACAGATATAGAACAACGTCAGACATTTACAGACATCAAACTTGGTGTTGAAGAGACTGTCATCTGCACGTCCCGTGTTGAGAAGTGTGGTGTTCATGATCTACACGAGCTAACTCCTGCAGTCCACCAAGGTGGTGTTGGTACCATGAAAACTTTCGACACAAAGCGAAGAAGTGCACGCAGCCGTGCACATTTCTAACTTGACACGCGCCACCGTCAAACCGGCAGGCCAGCAGGTAGCGGCGACGATTGTCGCTGATCCAGCAGATACTAGTCGCCAATTTTTCATCACACACCGACCAACCGGCTAGCGGTCCTTTATCGAAACCATAGCCGAGCTCAGCGTCATTCCACCGCAACCAAATGATCGACTTCAGTCTGGCCAGTATACTTTACAGGCTGCGAACCAAAATCACATCAAAACCTTCGGGGAACGCTCTCTCATTGTCGATGTTGTTCTCCGGCGATGCTTTTGATGGATGTTCCTGCTCGCTGGCGTCCAAACGCCACTGATCGCTGCCGACTTCCTGGCACATTTTAACCTTTTCGTTGATGCCGAGAAGCGTAAGCTAATTGCCAACACCAGTGCATGCACAGTAAACGGTGTCCAATCGGCGACTGCATCAATCGGCATCCGGCCAGCTCTTCCAACAACACCGTCTTTCGCAGCACTGCTGAACGACTTCCTTTCGATAACTTAGCCGTGCTCACATACTAAGACGGTTAAACACAATGTGGTTCATCATGTCATTACACGCGGTGCTCCGATTTTCGTTAGTCCACGCCGTTTATATCCGGACAAACTCAAAATGGCCAAGGCTGAATTCGAACATATGCTTCAGTTGGGCATAATTCGACCTTCAAACAGCTATTGGGCGACACCACTACACATGGTACCCAAAACGTCTGCAAACGACTGGTTACCTTAAGGTGATTACCGTGCTCTCAACAACTGCACATTCCCAGACAGGTTCTCTATATCACATATCTGCGACTCTTTTTACGACTCGCTGGCGCCGCTATTTTCACCAAATTAGACCTAGTACGTGCCTAATATCACATCCCGGTCACGGAAGGGGACATTCCGAAAACAGCCATTACAACAATTGTTGGATAATTTGATTTCACAAGTATGCCACTCGGACTACTTGATGCTGCTCGAACATCTCAGTGATTCATGGACAATGTATTACGTGGACTCCCTTTCGCGTACCTCTATATCGACGGTGTTTTGATCGCTATCCGCTCAAACGAGGAGCACTTCTCCCATCTTCGGGCTGTTCCCGATCATTTCGCTCAGTATGATATTAAAATCAACATCGACAAGTGTGCCTCCGGAGTTAGTTCAATAGTTTTTCTGGGTCATCGCATTAACCAAACCGGCGTCACCCCTTTGCCAGATAGAGTTGAGTCCATCTCGATCTATCCGATTCCCATTACGATGAGACAACTCCGACGACTTCTCGACACACCCAACTATTATCGACGTTTCATCCTTCATTGCGCGGGAGTTTAAAAACATCTAATATACCTAACTGACTCCAAACCTAAGTCAATTGAACTCTCACCCGAAGCCAAGGACCTTTCTCAGCAGCAAAGGAAGCCCTATGCCACGCCACTAAACTGTGCTCCATCAGTGGCGACCCAAACTCCCATCTCCTTCTTATTACGAATGCACCAAATGCTGACGTCGGTGCAGTTTTAGAACAATCCGTAAATGGCGAACAACAAGTCTTAGCCTTTTTTCTCCTAGTAGCTTCTACCAGCACAAATCAAATACAGCATCTTTGGATGTGAACTGGCGGAAATTTGTTTGGCGACTCGTTACTTTTGGCTCCTTTTGGAAGGTCAACACTTTGTCATACAAACCGATCGCAAACCTTTGACATTTGCTTTTAAAGCTAAGCCCAACCGGTACTTTCCGCATAAAACCAGACATCTAGATTATATCTCTCAATTCACCACAGACATCCGACACCTACGTGGTGACGCTAACTTCATTGGTGATGCTTTATCACCTCTTGATGTCAACTCAGTTCAATTGCCACCTTCCACCGACTTGCCCAAAATGACCACAACCCAGCAGTGCAGTAAGGACATGAAGGACGTTTCCATCGGTAAGTCCTTGAAACTACCTACCATTCCTCTGTCGACACAAGTTGGTGACATTCTGTGCGATAATTCAACGGGTAAACACAGACCTTTTGTCTCATTTTCGTACCGTCGCACTGTTTTTAATCTTTTCCACCGTTTATCTCACCCCGGAAAACGCGGCACATTAAAGTTGATTGCACGGCGCTTTGTTTGGCCCTCCATGAACAAATATGTTCGTCTCTGGGCACGTCAATGTATAGAGTGCCAAAGGAATATGGTGCACTGGCATACGGTTACCACACCTGGCACGTTCTCCCAGCCAGACGCCCGTTTTCCCCAAAACACCTTGACGTCATTGACCCACCACCACCCTCCAATGATTGAACGTATATATAATGACCACAGTCGACTGTTTTACCCGTTAGTCTATATCTGTGCCCATTAAAGATATTTCAGCGAAGACAGTCGCCAAAACCTTCTTGAAACAGTGTACCACTAATTTTGGTGTGCATCTACAATAATTACGGACTGAGGCACCCAGTTGCTGTCTTCCCTTCTTCGCAAATTCACGGAGTTACCGGGTTGTTCGCACATTAAAATGACGGCGTACCATCATTGAGCTAATAGTCTAGTCGAGTGTTTTCACTGACAACTAAAAGCCTCGATAACCGCACAGTCTGACGCAAGGAAGTGGAGCGAGCGTTTGCCATTCATTTTCCTTGGAATCGAGTCTACCGCTAAAGAGGACATTGGTTGGGCTACCTGTGAATTGGTTTACGGTACTAGCTTGCACTTCTTAGAAGAATTGATTCAACCATCGACTCATTCAGATCCAGGTGCGGATTACATTTCACGTTTCCTACCAAACTGCCAACTTTGGCGCCGAAAACAAAAATCTCCAGATTTGTTCACATGTAAATTAGTGTTTATGCGCCAAGACGCCACCAGGAAACCGTTACAACCACGATGTCTCTGGCCCTTCAAGGTGGTTAAGCGTGACGAAAAATTCTTCAAAATCGACAGCTTCGGACGAAGTGAATCCATATCCATTGTTCGACTAAAACCAGCCTACACACAAAAGAAAGTTGGCCCACCTCACCCGATGTTGGCTGAAAGCAATCCCTTCTCACCCCCGAAAGTATCAAATCCACCTACAGCTCGGCCCACTTGTTCTCTCAAACAACCCTCCACACGTAGAGGGCGGTCTGTACACTGGCCAAAACACCTAACAGACTATAGTAAGTGATATGGCTATTAAGCGTTTGGTTTGTTTTCTCTCCACTGTCGTTCTTTCATTGTATTTTTAACCCACAAACCCTCTACTGAAGGATTATTGTAGTGTCCACAATTCACAGTTATATTTTATAATTCATTTTCTTACATTTTTATATATACTGCTTTGTTACCTTCATCTGTACACTTGTTTCAAACCATCATTTTTTGAATCGTATCATCAAAACAAACAAAAGGGAGTTACCGCGCATCGTCTGTGTCTGCCTAATTTGTGCGGATTTCTGAGATTGAGAGTAAATGTTCGGCGAAATATTTTAGCCCCGGGTATCAGCTGATCCACGGGTACTCGTATACATGTCGTTGAAAAAAGTTAAGTATCTACTCTGCGTGTGTTATATATGCAGCTCTACAATGTGAATGACAGTCATTCTGAATCAGTAACTTGGCAAAATAGTCAAGGCTCAATTGGCAATAATAATGTGTAGACGATTGCAATGGTACTTACAGACTTTGCGTAAAGATTGTACTTGATAAGATGTTTAGAGTCCCGAGAGATTTACTAACCGTGTGGCAGTTTCCTGTAGGGTTAATTTTAGGTTTGACGAGCTACTACCTGACAAATTATTCCACAGAAAAAGGAGTGCCTTTCAACTATTCAACACCTTTACTCAATGACATTAAAACTAACGCTCAGTTTGAAAAGATTACAATCTGAATACAGCGTGTAATAAGCCCAGTTTTTAATAAAGTACAATTATGGTGGACTTTTTCAACTCACTTTCTTTTTGCCTATTATGTATTCAGCGTTGTCACCCATTTGTATAAGCCGTAGTTTGTTAAATGTTGAGCCTGTTTGAAATATGAGTACAATTGTGTGCGCTCTGTTATTTTCTTTCAACCAAACAAAACCGAGTTCGTAGAAACGCATGCCTTGGATAAGCTATAACCGGGTTAACACATTTATTAACAAGGTGAATTCGGAGCTGATACATAACACGGTCAAGCTGGACGTCGCAGTAGTCAACATTTATTAATGTGGACGGCAGATAGGGTTAATTCCCTCGGGTGATATCATATATCTACTAGCATGATCGAGAAAATTACAGGCCGTTGCACGCCAAGTTGAATTAAGTTGTTGACGTAGCATGTAATGAGCGTGAGACAAGACTGTGTAGGTTGGTGCCAGCTTGTTTAGCCTTTGTATGACAGACTTGTGTTTACTGACCTGAACTTACTCATGGACGACCGATTAACTGGTAATCACTTAATTCATAATCAGAATATCTCTCGAAAACGGCGACCTGCCCATCGATACTCATCGTTCATGTATTGCGTCAATGACTGGAACTAGTGGCAGAATACGTGGATCAACCCCTAGTTGGTGTAAGTTGTTCCAACAGCACCATTTGTCCCAGAACCGAAAATGACTCGGAAGTTAATCACCAGCTCAGTCTTGGCAAATCATCGGATAGATCTTTCAGTTATTCAGTTGAAAACGGAAAAAGCGTACTTCACGACATCGTCTAAATTAACCCATGTTGACATATGTAGTTCGCTGAGTTGCTTACTATAGTGCTTCTTCTGCAAATTCCCAGGAATCAAGTAATCCATACCCTTATCTAGAGCGAAACCCGAGTCTAGCGGTTCTTTTTCAAAGAAGCTGACTGAGAATTCTGTAGAAATGCGGTAGCTGTGGCCAGTTGTGGGCGATGTTCAGTTCATGTGTTGTGATGTTAGAACCGAAAAGTTAATCTACCACCAAGCTTTCAACAGGGTGAAATGTTATTGTAGAATTAGAAAGGTTTGACTTACGTGTGGCACTTTACTAGGAGGAAGACTAGAGGTGGAAGACAATTCAGTGATTTCAATAGAACGGAGTCGCTTGACGCAGGCAGATCTATAAATTGTATCCTTCTAGATCCAACATCTGAAGGTCGAATGCTGTCGAACCACATGGTTTGAAGAGGCTATTGAGTTCACCTGATCTGTCGGATCCTGAAATATAGTTCACGTGGCTTTTCAATTGTAAAAGTCCATGCATCTAGGCCTACTATTATCACACATTTAGGCAGCAACATGGAAAATGCGCGTATTTCAAATGCTGTACAGAAAGTATACTGCAAACATAATTGCCATTCCAGTAATCCACTTACTTACTAACGACTGACAACTGCGAACACTTGGCTATGAAACCGACTACAACCATTTGCCTACAGTCTGTGACGAAACATTTATCTGATACGTTCTGACAAACCTCACATTGCGCATACTTAGAATGCCTCATGTTTTTGAGATACTTTTGGAAGGAGAAATTTTCATAAACAAAGTTCGCAGTAAACCTCTAATTATACAGAGTACATTTCGTGTCACGTACAATTTCACAAAAGCGTTAAGACCGTAAGTTCGATGCAGACATTTTTAACTTAGTGGATTGGTATGAAACAGAATCAAAGCCAATCACATTTCGTCACCAAGTCAAACAGGTTGCATGGCTTATCTTTTGGATGACTCTTGGAGTTCTCCTGTAGAATAAAGGCATAACGTGGGCAGTGCTGTCGTTAAGGAGCGATGGAATAGACTTTTTTGGTTAGAAACCAAGGGAACACCTTTTTTCGAGTGACGGAATAAATTTCGCAAAGACGTGTGAACACGATGAGCAATTGAGAGAGGACGAAAGTTGTTGAACACCGTCTCGTGTAACGTTTACGTCGAAGGGCACTTGTCATAAAAGTTAGAGAATAACGTTTTGTTTCCAGAAATTCCGAATTAATGCAATGAATATAACAGTAGAAATCTGCACGCAAACACACGAAGAAGACAGAACAAATAAAAATTGATGAAAACTCACATGAACGTAGCAGGAGCTGCATATAACTGATTGAGGTTAGCTACTTTATAGCTATTCAAGTGTACACATAGAAATTGTCATGAGACTTGAATTACGGCAACATTACTAAGTTATATGTTGGAATATCTGACTTCCTTCAAGGATAGCGTAAAGTGGGCAAAAGATGACGAACACGTATGTTCGATAGAGACATTGATGACTGCACAAGACGGGACAGGATTTCATTCTACCTTCAAATAACAAACATTTCGTTCTACCTGTCAAGTGGATAACGATGAATTGTGTTAGTACAGTGATGCCTCGAAACTCAAAAGGCAATTGTTTTAAAAAATCTGAACCGTTTATCAAATAAAACCAAAGCAACCCTGGAACTTTGGAATCGTTCGAATTACGTTAAACATAAATTTAACTTAATCACTATCTACCACAACTAATTTGCCTGCGTTCGAACATAGGCTAAAATGTCTAAATTTCCCTTTAATCTAAGAAAAACTTGTAAATCCTTTGTAAGAATCTCCTACAGAAAGTATTTCTTACGTTTCTTGGTGCACTCACAACATACGTCCAAAAATGTTTGAATGCTTCTTCCTATTTCATTGTCAAATAGTTAGGACAAACTTTATTTAGATTCGTACTAAGAAAATTCATTAATGGTTTCAAGAGAAGCTAGAAAGGCAACTGAATTTCCTGAAAAAAATTCCTCAATTATCCTTTATATGCGCTGAGTATCGTCACCCCACTAAGACCCAGACTCTACAATAATGCTTGTATGTGACATGATGGATTTTGTCCTAAAATATGCCCCTTAAGTTGTTAGTCAGCTTTCAACTAGTGGACTCATAAAATGCAACCGAGAACAGTAATATACTGGCAAAATAAGGCTGTCTTCGGTTCACATATCGGGTCGTTCATTCATACGATTACAAAGAATGTGAAATTAGAGTGAATAAAATGTATATTTTGCAATATTGTCGATCATTCGGTATCCATGTCTGGTTATACGAGATTAAGTTATACCGTTACAGAGTCGTCAGACCGTAGTTTGTTTTATGTTGTAAAAGTGACACGAAATAGATTAACCAGTTCTTTCCTGCGTGTGACCACTTAACGAATGATATCCGTGTCTACAGTTTTGCTCTTTAAACTGATATCATGTCTGATGGAGTTTTGTGCATGTTAGGCAGAATCGCTTTATATTACCGTTTCCCTGTGTCCCGCTGACAAATCGTTGCGTCATTTCACAAACCTCCTCAAGGTATTTACATGCACAGGTCTTTGTAACAAATATCTGGTTTCAGACTCTTTCATTGTTGATCAGCTAATTAAAACAGTTGCTATTCCGTTCGCTCTAATTATTTTGTATAGCAGAGACTGAATTCCGGATGCTTAGATTATATCAAGTCGAGCATCATTCAGTTTAGATTGCAGCCCTTATATTCTGATAAACATATGAAAATTTAAGTATTTGAAGAATATCTAGAAAACGAAGGAAAAAAAATGTCATATACTTTTAAAACACTTCTCTGTTTAAAGAATAAATACAAGATGCTCACAGTCATGATGAGTTGTGTTTGTCAATCGTTTCAGTTCTATCAGAAGAAAGACAGAACCAATCTACCAGACTCATTTTCGGACAAAAGCTTCATCATGAGAAACCACTAAGTCTTTTTATCAAGACTAATAACGGAATTGTGAATCATTCAATTTCTCTCTTTATTCCTTAACCGAGAAAACACTTTTTATGAGTTTTGTGGGCATTTATCAAACTCTTCCCAATTTGCATTCAACTACTCCGATGAAATGTCCCGTGCTACAGACGTGTGCAGATGAAAAAAATTACATTCCCATATAATTTGCTCATTGAATTTGTGAAACAGCTTAAGTTTTCACCTACTCTCTCACACTGTCAATTGCAAAACTTCTGGGAAAATTTGAATTTCACCTTCTTGTTTAGAAAAAATGATAACTACGGAACGGTTTGGTAAATTGCTTGAAGCAGAATGGCGTGCAAACATAAAGACTAGCTTCAAATTTAAAAAACGACTTAAACGATAGTAATATTTTGTGTACTTGTTACATATTAGCATTGATCATTTATACCTCGTGCGATAGCATGTTGTTTTAACTAAACATTTTGGTCCAAGATAACCTAGAACTATCCCTTGTTTGTTGGTTGTGTAAAACTTTTATTAGATGTGATTCTTTATGATGAGTAAAAGAATGTTTATTTTCAGATATGGTACTCCTTCGTTCGTCTTTACCGGACGCCAACATAAAAAGTGGACTTTACGAATGATCATGAATTTCTCTCGCTTGTTTGCAACTAACACTCAAAAACGTTTGTGGACCGTCATTGCACCTAACCGATCCCGCGAGTTTATTGTAGTTAGGTCGGACGAGCCATTCATAGTTTGTAGCATCCGAAAGAAACAGACGGTCTTCACTTGTAATGTTATGAGCCAAAAACGCGGACGGCTCAAGGGCTATTTATTCAGGAAAGCAACACGCGGGTTATGTGTTTCAACAAGACAACAGACAAAAACATCTATCTGCTTGCGGTCATGGACCCGGAACGTCACCTTTGTTATATACGCCAATGCTCAGCTCCACTACGTTCCTTTACGTACCAAGAGCCATTTTATGCGATGCCGCACTCTGATGTTTCTTCTTTTATTTTTCTTGCAGTTAATTCAATGTCAAAGTTTATACTGCCACCCCAATGCTGAATAGTAGTAGTGTGAGTAATATCGTGTGAGCAGTGTAGTACGATCGCTTCTCCTCACTACAGTAGTTCTACACGATTAATCAGCCTGTAATCTAGAAAGATGCCATAAGAATCGTCCAATTATCATATACATATATATACCTTTGCAACCGAGACATGTGGGCAAGCTTCGGAATCAAGAAACTGACAACCGATAACAAAATCACCGTTTGGATCGGAAGTGTACGTGTCAATAGCCATTGTCACGCCGAATATCCTGGCACATTTCCAAGGCGGTTTCGAGCGGTTGCACTACTGACGAGTGTTAAAATGTGAGAAAATCCAGTTTTGTGCCTCTCAGAAGCAGTGAATTTTACGTGAATGTGCGATCTATGTCTAACTGTGGGCAATTTCTAATTAAAGCCAATTCACTGCCTTATAGCCTATTATTACGCCAACAATTCAGAAGTTCGTACACAAGTCGGATTGACAAACATGAAAAACTGGTGTCACACTCTTCACAGTACATAAAAATTCATTAAAACTGAGACAGAACAAGTTCAGCTATATTTGACTGAGAGAAAAAAGGTTGTCCTAAAAAACAGAAAGCAGGAGATGCGCAACATTTAACTAGCCACTGTTTGGTCGGCACTATTTACATCAGTACTCACTGTCTGATTTGGATCTCTTGAACAACCCAATCGAGCAAACAGGACATAATGTAACGACTTTACCCCTCGGCTTATCCTCAGTGTGTGTATCAGTTCCAACCAATTCTATTTAATTAAAGCGGTGTAAACGGAAAGATAAGATAAATTTCAATTTGACAGACATGGGAAATGTTACAACTTTGCGGTTTAAATTAAATCTAGATTCGGACAATATGTGATTGAACACTGTAGCCTAAGCAATCTGCGCATACATTGTAAGTTAAAGCTCTCCCAAAACAAACCACTGGTTGAAGATCGCTGTGTCTGCTAAACTAGTGTATGATCTTTTTGTTAGTTACATTTATTTGAAAAGAGTACCAAGTAGTCTTAGTCACATAGCGACAAGAAACTGAAGACTGAAATTATGTATACGATTCTTGTTGAACAGCATACAAATGATATCGTCCTGGCAAGAACTCCGTAAGTGATAACAGTTTGAACTTAAAGGTATTGTGCAAAGATGCAATTTCTCATGGGAAGGCTAAATCGATCCTGGAGCATCGTTTGAGACAGGGCCAAGCCACCCATTGTAATCAATTTCGATCAGCAGTTTACGTGTTTGTTCATGTTCGTACTCTGTTATTTTCCCTAGCAATACTTCCTAGTCAGTCGCATTCAGTATATTTGGTGTGAACGTCACAATTAGAACAGTAAAAGTTTCATATATTATTCGGTGTGATAAGTAGTTTGGGGGATTTGATCATTTAGAAGAAACCCAATTACGAACACACTGGACTTCAGCTTGATTCGAACCAGCGACAGAAACAACATGCTCACACGCAGAAATGCTCTACCATCTGGCGACAAAGTCACGCCGGAAGTTCAGAAATTTCACATGTGGATCTAGTTATGCACCCAACTATCTGTCTGGTATGGAATCCAGCAAATGATCCAGTCGACTGACTGGCCAAGCAGGATTTCTCGATCAGTTTACGTTAGACGCCACTATGAACTTATAATAACTAATAATAACTTAACCTTTTTATAACTTCTAAAGTGAGTAAAGTGAATGAGCTTGCTGTTGTCGAAACTGCTATAGATTCAGAAAGTTGACACGCCATTCTATCGCCCACTTCCACTAAGTTTTCCAGTGTGGCCTTCTTGTGAATCAACAATGCGTATAAGGGGGTGACTTTGACAAACTACGGATGATCAGCTTCCAATTTGTAATACAGCAAAATGCCATGCGAGTTGTACTCGAGGGTAGGCAAAGTAACCAAATCTTGTTGAACTGCTACCAGCAACGTGAAGTTTGGCACCATCTGACCGAGTTATATAGAATCGCTGCAATCTCTCTGGTTCATTATTGTCGGGAACTTTTAGGTATGCAGCCAGAAATGTAATCTGAAACCGTCCAATAGAAAACCAGAGCATACAGAATGTGGCAGGACTGACTGGGTCTGGAAACAATTCTTAGGTTGGATATTCTCAATGTTTCTCACTGTTGGTTTAAGTTGATAGATCGAAAAAAGAGTCAGTTCGACTATCCGTAACTTACAAAGCCACATACAAAAAAACTTCTTCGCGCAGTACGAGTTTCGGAGTGAAAATCAGCCCACATTAACGTGAGTTTACCTATCAACCCACGACACCAACAACTGCAAGCTGGTAATAATATGCCTTACATTTATTTAGCCAGTGAGACAAACAATATATTGTTTATTTTGAAGAGTAATATACACAGCTTCGTTCAGGGAAGGAAAAAACGGTGACACCAAAAATTAAGTGACAAATACGTATAAGGATGGATGTGAATACAAGCTATCTGTCAAATGTGAGACGCTGCCTAGTTAGCAACGCTGAACAAATGACAAGTCCTCTCACAAGAATAGCAAGCGTTAATGGGCCAGTCATCAAATGAAAAGTTATTTATTGGTGAGTAGTAGGGGATTTGGTTTGTTTCAAATTGAACATCACCCACAATTGATCGCAGCTGTCGCATTCCCATAGACTTTCCCGTCGGCCCCTTTCGAAAAGAACCACTAGAGTCGAGTTTCGCTCTCATTAGAGCTCGTCAGTAGTGCATATCATCGCCACTGCCAGGACTTGAACCACGGACACGCTGTTCATGAGGCAACCGTCTTTACCACTGCGCCATTTACCTCACATCAGGCACGACCGGATTATCATATGTGAACACCCAACCACTTTCGCTTGTGAGTAATGATCAGGTTGCCCGATCGCTCAACAAGTCAATGATTTTTGTGATTTCAACTTGGAGAGAAGTCCTAGTCGAGGGGTCATCGATTGGAGTTAACAGACAGTAACTGTGTCTCCTCTCGAGGCGATCGGGCAACCTGATCATTACTCACAAGCGAAAGTGGTTGAGTGTTCACATATGATAATCCGGTCGTGCCTGATGTGAGGTAAATGGCGCAGTGGTAAACACGGTTGCCTCATGAACAGCGTGTCCGTGGTTCAAGTCCTGGCAGTGGCGATGACATGCACTACTGACGAGCTCTAATGAGAGCGAAACTCGACTCTAGTGGTTCTTTTCGAAAGGGGCCGACGGGAAAGTCTATGGGAATGCGACAGCTGCGATCAATTGTGGGTGATGTTCAATTTGAAAAGTTATTTGTACTGTATCAAAACGAAAGGGTTTAGAATTTGAAAAAAGCACGAAAAACAATAAAAAGAAAATGGGCGAACGGTCAGTCAGACAAAATCAAAAACTCTCCAGAGCACAAAAGTGCTATCACAGTCAAGGCTCACGCATCCGGACAGAAAAATTCTCTTCATAATGAGGCAACTATCAGAGAGGTGGCAACAGTTAACGCCAGGTTCCCCGCATAAATGTGTCGCAGGTGTTTAGGGAACCTAGAACAGTCAGTAGACATAAATCCGTGACTGCGTAGGAGGGCAGCCCCAGTCGGAGAGTAGCGTTACGTGAAGAAGGAAATATAAAACCGCGAAAACCGATGATCACAGGTGAATGAGAAACAGAGTTCACATCACAGCCCAAAGTATGTAGGACCGAGTTAATAACGGCATTATGAAAGTCGGTCCCGTACTTCACAATCTTGTCTGTTCAGGCAAATTGGCTTCGGTAATCCCCACTATGCTGACATCAAGCACTACAGCAGTGCCGTCACGAACCACGATCACATCGGGTTTGATGAACGAGCTTGCCGTTGATATTCGCATCTCCTCGAAGACTGTACTGCCCAACTTGCACAGTCGTTTCGCCAGGTCTTTGGCCACACGGTTGTGTCGGGCACAACGCGTGTCATGGGTGATCCGGCATGATTGCAGTTGCCACGGTAGAGAATTGAGTGGTTACTTTGGCCACCTCGTGAATTTCGAACCATAGTCCGCAACAGACTACATCTGAGCTGGATGGCACGAATAAAGATTCTGGAGAAGATGCGATCTGGGTTAAGCAGCCAACGATTAGAGCATGACACTTCCCGAAACCACGACCATCAACCGAATGGTAGAGTTTATCCATCCACGCCGCATGGGTTTTTCCCTTGTTCGTCACCACTACACCCTGAACGCGTACTTGGATGTTCACTTCTCTCAAGGTAGGGCCAAACGATAGAACAAGCCATTAGTTGTGTCCGTTCTCAACAGTCAGAAATATATCTCCTTTCAGCAGGAAAAAGTAGCGCCAAGATATAGTGGTATTATCCATAAAATGATAAACGTCTATTTGTTCCTCAGTCAAACTTACTAAGGTTGTTCACCAAACTATCAAGGTTAATTACCAGCTCAAGTATGGCCACAACATTAGATGATCGCAACAGTTTCAAAGCTGGGCATTACTGATACGTCTATTGTTAAGCCGTTAAAACACGAAATGCAAAAGAAATCTCGATTACTTTTACCAAGCAACTGAATTCATGCTTCTATTTGGAATGGACTATTCTCTCATCTGTTGAAGTTCACTATTGGTATCAGTCTTTACCAGAATTTGCTGCACGTTCAATAAAGTTACTCACGTTGAGAAATGTGCCATTGGCTTTGTGTTGAACCATGAACAACTTTATACACTCCGCCAAAATACATTGTGTATAGTCATCTTCCGTTTGTTTTAACAATTACATTTTGTCAATGTTTCACTATGAATTGTGTAGAACTCTCACTAACCTAGCTAACTGCCTACCTGTGCAAGGTTCACTATCGCTGTTTTTGACACTAATTCTGTATATGACACCTGCTTCCGTTTTATCGTGATGATTAAACAGTTACCTCCTATCACATATTGCTTGAATGATGCGCGCATCACGCATTTTGTAGCGTAGCCCAATTCGTGTTACAATAAATTTGTTGACCGATAGGAAGCGATGTGCTGTGCATGAATTTTATATCAACTTCAATCTGTCCAGTACTAGTATGCTGTCCACAACGACCGGAGCAGTTGAGGTCACCTACTTAACCGTTTTGTTAGTTTGTCTGTTAGTATTCTGACACTGTGTCCAAAACCTGTTTTGAGTTTTGACACGAATCGTTTGTCGCTTCACGCTGTTCAACAACTTCGTGCACACATACATAAGAGAACATCTGCACAGATTGAAGTTGGGAATGACAGGTAAACAGATTGGTCTACCAAAATCGATTGGCCACCCCAGTGTAAAACAAACGATGTGCGTCGGTGGTTTTCCCGCGTGTTGTCAAACAACGTTAGGAAATAAACCAGCCGGTGTCAATACAGGTAGTCAGGTTGGTAGTAAATAACGATACCGTAAACGAAGTAGGTGAGTAGACTTATGTGTGCACTTACTGATCGGCTGATTTGCTTGCTCTTCTCATTTTCCATTGAATTCGTTTAATCCATCACGCTTATGTTTTGAACAACCATTTTGGCAATCCTTTCACTGAAGATTCGAATCGGTGATATCACTTCAATTATATCTGGCCTGATAGATAACGTGAAGTACGGAGTGATATGTAGCAATACTCCCCGTCTTTCTGGTGAGAGACAGCATGTACAGTTTGTCAATAAGTTCAATGCAGCTAGTGTGTTATCACGTTTGCGACCAATTAGATAGTCTTCTCTGCATGATAAATCGGTATGGTCCTGTTCGTTTGGAGTTAGGTACGGTCAGTTTTCGCTAATGTCGGTGAACCAGGTATTTTATCCTAGAGGATTTTATTCGCCCTTCGAGCCATCACTTCCACAGATTCGTCCGATATAGTTGCAAGAATAGGAATTAAATCATGCAGGCACCTAAAATGTGGATGCACAAACATACTTACTTCATTCACTCCTATGATTTACGGACAAAAGAAAGATTCACATGTGTTCCTGTCTTTGGATTGATAAAAGAATAACGGTCTTGGAATGCCCAAAAAAGTAAACAAGCCCTCGAGCAAAATGAAAATAAAACAGTATGCGAATGGAAAAATTTGAAATGGATCGTGCCGGTATAGAAGAGTTGAATAACTTGAAAGAGTTTACGTATGCACTCGATAACCCTAGAGAATCAATCACAGAGGTCAGATACAAAGATAGACACTCATTTGATTCTTTATGAGGAGTTGGGAAATTGTCTGAAGGAAATTTAGCGGTGGTTGACACTTGTAGATATCACTTTAGAGGTGTGAATTTAGTTATCAAGTCGGTTATGACTACCGAAGTTGGTACAGCATTCGTAATGATCAGACTTTAACTATGAAGTTTGGCTTGTGTGACAGCCGTCTTATGTAGAAATCAAGTTTTAAATTAAGGACGTTTGAGCAGTCGTGTGTACTTCAATGAGCATAGGTGGAGAGCTATCTTAGTGGCTTGTCAATAAATGAGGGCTCTGGCATTGGAGAAAAATAATCCCCTCTAATTATCCTTGTCTGTCTAAATGCAGGTAGCCAGTCCCACAGTAACCACTGCATGCAAAAACTATCAACAGCCTAATGCAATGGGTCACAAAGTAGCTTTCTCGTGTACTCGACTGTAACGTTCTTGTACGTTTGTGAAAAAAAATGATAGTATCCGCTATAAAATATCCGCGACAAATGTTGTACGAATGAAGTCAAACAGCTTGAGCGTCGTGTTTAACATGTTGTTGATAAATGGATTGAGAATAACACAACGTTATGAGCAAGTTGTAATACCCTAGGTTTCAACCACCTCGGGTGACCTTCCTCAGGAGTGTTTTGATGTTACCTCTCTTTACACTAGTGTACCAGTAAAACTTAGCATTCATACTGTTAAAGAGTTATTAGAAGGTGACAACTCTCTTGATGCACGTAATTTGTCGCCTTCCGAAGTTGTATCTGGTCTTGAAATTTGTCTGTACTCAACTTTGTTTACAGTCAACAAAATATTGTACAAGCAAACAGATGGTATAGCTATGGGTTCCCCTATTGCACCTACAGTAACCAATCTTTCCCTCGGATACCTGGAAACACAAGCGATCAGTGAATTTATCTACCCTCCACGAATTTGGCAGTGATATATAGATGACACATTCGTAATCATGAAACGGAGCGCTCACGACCAAATCCTACAGTTTCCTAACTCAAAATGCATTAAATTTACATTGGAAACTGAAACCGATGAACGTTCGCTTAGTTTTCTAGACTGCCTAGTGAAAGTTGATGAGCACCAGAGATTCCAGGGTTTCTGTGTACCGAAAACCAACTCATTCCGGGCGGCATCTCAACTTCAACTCGTCGCATCCAATCGGCATGAAGAGAACAGTCATCAAATCACTAGTCAATAGAGCTACAAAAATGTGCACTACTGAACCCTTCAAAACAACGGGAATTTCTGGAATTAAAAAAATGATAGCCGCCAGTCAATATCCAAAAACGTTTGTTGAGAACACAGTTATGCGCATGTCAACTAAGGAGGAGACCAAACCGATCAAAACTTTCAAGTCTACTGTGCAAATACCTTATCGTGAACAAACGTCTGAAAAAGTTCGCTCCATCCTGTCTGAGTACGATGTACGAACCTTATTTCGGTTAGATAATGCCTTAGGACGACTGATGATGCATCCTAAAAACCCAGTTTCTATGGTCGACCAGACAGACTGTGTTTATGAAATTAAGTGCGGTGATTGCAATGCCAACTACATAGGAGAGACAAGCAGACAAATGGAAGTACGTGTTACCGAACACAAGAGGCACACGATATTTCCTCCTAAAGATGAACTTCAACTTCGCAAACTAGAGAAGGATTCGGCCATCGCACTACATGCACTGTCAGAGAATCACAACGTAGGTTTTGATTAAACTCGAGTGATTCACAGGGGTCTGCCTTCCCGTGCGGAGCGCTGCTGCACTGAAGCTGTCACCATTTACACATAGCACACATGTGTTAACCGCAGTGATAGCAAACCCCTGGCTGCAGTATGGCGTGGATGCATAAACAACACCAGACACAGACGAACCTTATCTACATCGGTCTTACCTCCACCCCATAGACAAACGATTCGACCAACCAATTCAGTTGGAGTGTAGATTGACCTAACCACAGCAAATCCGAGGTGACCTCTGTCCCTTTGTTAGTGTGATTCCGACTACAACACTCCTGAGGAAGGCCACCCGAGGTGGTTGAAACGTAGAGTATTAGAACTTGCTCATAACGTTGTGTTATTCTCAATCCATTTGTCAGTAGTATCCGCTACTTCACTCGCATTAAGTTGAACGTCATTCATGTTTGATTGCAGCTTTCGCAGTTGCAAAGACCTTTCAGTCGTTCTTCTTCAGAAGTGTGTATTAAATTGGAGGCTTTTTCTCACTAGGACCGACCAGTATTGCGTATCACTGCCTCGACCGGATATAGTCGAGCTGACGGTGCACTGATCACTGCAGCCGTTTCGAAAGAACCTGGACCCTTTCGAGGTGACGACGCGCACTACAAATGAGATCAGAAATAAACCAAGGTCAAGTCTAATGCTTCTTTTCCAAAAGCGCAGGTTGGAACATTTATTTGAAAATATCGGCCGTAGTTCATACTGTATTTCTGAAACCTCCTAGTACGTTTAGGTAATTACGAACCCCGTCGAGTAGATGAATGCGAATATTTCTTAGTCTAAGTTAAGAAGTAATTCAAGTAAAAACGCAGTTATCTTAAATTCTCCTACAACCTTGATGTTCTGTGTTTGTTATCAAAGCGCCTACGGCATTGTGAATCACGTTTGACTAAGTTAATAAGATTAGCTTAAAAGGTCACCTGCTCAAGATAAATTCACCTGAACGTTTTTTAACTGTGTGATCAAACTGAGTCTTCAAGGGTGGGGATGACGTGTTTTCATACTAAGCATTCATAGTAACTTGCTAAATTCGTGGCTTTTACTTACAAGAAACTGTGTTGTTCAAGACTGTCTTCCTACTGTAATTTCACTGTTCTTCGTGGTGTTCGCCTACAGTCTTTTAGAGATGTTACTATTTTCCTGGAATACCTCAGTTGACCGGCACCACTGATAAACCTTTGGTTCCAAATAAGTAACCGTTTTATATGTGTGGGTGATTTTAAAAAGTCAACGGCAACTTGTGTCAGTAACTATGACTAAAATAAATGTTAACGGAGCGTTCTACTTTGTGGGCTGTTTTGCCTAGGATATGTTACATGTGTGCAATCTGCCGTTTTCACCTTACAACTTATGCAAATCAAATAAATCTTATTTCGTTATGACGAATCTGAGCACATTGTGTGCACAACTATGAGTTCAGCACCTTCATTGCTTCCACGTTTCTCATAAACAAAACGCCTATCAATGAACCATTTGTTTTTGATCGAAACTCTGGAGTACGTTGCAACAACGTTTCTTCAAATGTGTACACACTGCTTACAGTCAAACTTCCTCCAAATGTAGCAGGCGATGCTCGAAGTCACTGCAAGATGCAAATGTTTTGAACTGTTATAGGTTCTTCTCTCATTATTAGATGTATCATTGCTACTGGTAACCAAGTTGAACGTGTGCTTCATACAGTCATGCATCAGACTCGGTACTGACTAATTAAATCACCAAAATAGTTTGCATTACTATTCTATCAGAGGATGTTTGCAACTAGATTATCACCACTGAACTGCCATGCAGGTTGCCTGTTGAATCGTTTAGTGTTTGTTATTCATGTGATCCCGCGCACAGTATAAATGGGTCCGCTTGCTGACCTAAACACTACAGTAGGATGCAGTGTCACTTGTCAAATTGTAAACGCCCGGCATTTATTTATCTCACACATCGTTTACTACACTTTTTGTAAATACTGCAACCGAATATGATCTCAGCTGGCTCGCGTATTCATATTGTGGTTTTGCGCCATCGGTTTGATGAAAAATTTTGAAGTTGATCCGCTCTTGCGGTATTGACCGTAACTGAGCACTCCAAATCGATAGTCCGTAAAGTGTGGGACTAGCTGATCCGTTATCAAGGTTGGTCAACAAATTCTTATTTGAAAAGTCGCAAGTTGATCTTGACTGTTTTAGAAGAGCAATAGCTGAGGAGTTCTCTAACTTGCACCGTAACCTGGGTTTAAGGATACTTTCTTATGAGCTAATGTTTCTTTCGTGATAAAATTTCCATAGGTTGCTACAAAAAGTATAAAGAATTTTGCTATTGAGTTTCTGCTTCTGTTCTGGTCTATTAAAAAATATATTGGACGGTTTATGAGTATAAATAAAAAGTGAATGGAGCTGAATGGGAAGTAGATTCAATGAAGTTGCTAGCTGCAAACATTTCAGCAACGAACCTGAAACAACAGTGGAACAACAGCTATTGACCTGTGATACTGAGCTATTATAGTGAGTAGAAAAGTTGCACTGAAGTTCATCTCAAAAGTGTGTGCCGATCGAGCGATATCTTAAGACTAGCAGCGAATTCAGTGTTGACCACAGAATTAGACGATGAGTTCCAATGTGAATAGTTCCCAATAGTGAAACAGTTCTGTCTTCAAACCAACCTGGTTATGCCGCTAATCAGTTTCAGTGATGGGTCTCAAACGTTCACCACTGTTCAACAGTTGACCCGGAATTTGGAGGGTTGCGTAAATAAGGCTCAATTGAGAATTGATCCAGTCCTGCCAGTCTTTCTGAGTGGGGGTTTCCCATTAGCTCCATAGTTCTTCTGGTGGTCCGTCTCTGAATACCTTCATTAAGTGCCAAATCTTCTTTCAAATAAACACGACAAGCCACTATGTTCATTTCTTGGTGTGAGCGGATTATAGAGTAGAACGTTATGGGAACAATTCCAAGTTGACAGGTTCCAAAATATCTTCCTAGAAAGTTCAATGTTAACTCTGCCTTCTTAATCTTCGCAGCGCCATTTGTAGACAAGCGCAAACTGTTTGCCAGTATGGTTTCTGTGTCTTTTTCGCATACTAACACGAACAGCTGGTGTCACCAAAATAATGGTTGGTACAATTTTTATAATGAAGCTGCATAACTTCACGTTCGTTGACATTGGGCGGCAAGTTATTGTATGTGGACCACTGGTTTAGGCAGGTCAAATTGCCCGGTAACACTGCCATGTTTACGGAGTACCCTAAAACACGTCAGAGTTTTGTGTCATCGTTGTAGAACAACATCGACGATTTAACTATCCTGGAAAGTTCAAGGAGGAAAACAATGAAAAACAGTGGTGCCGAAATTGATGCTTACGAAACGTTGTCGTTGATTGGGAACCACTCTAACACCCGTCCACTAATCCTAATGTTGAATCTTAGATCAGTCAGATAATTCTCTAGCCAGAAGGATGAGTACTAAACAGGTTTATAACCATTCGGCTTTCGCAGTAAGATGGGGTGATCAGGCATGTCGGTGACCTTGGAAAAGTCAAGATATGTCACGTCTGTGGCCAGTTTTGCGTTTACAGCCTTTATGCATGCACAAAGAGCACTGAACATATTCGTGACACATGAGTATCCCTTAAAAACTTCATGTTTATACTTCGTGATCAGTTGACGGTCTTCAACATTAGCCTGAAGAGAGTTATTTAATTAGCTCTGCATAACTTTAGAGATCGTCGGAAGCGACGCTGTTGGTCGATAGTCTGCTGGGTTATCTCAACACCCACCTTGGAAAATAGATGTGATTTTGAATTGTTTCGTGGCTTCCGGTAGACGGCATTGACGATGTGCAGTTGAAAAGTATCGTAGGCGGTTTCGCTAATTCGATGTCGCAGTTTTTTAAGACGACAATGCGGACCAGGTGATCTGTAAGATGTTAGAATCTCTAATCATAACACTGGAGGGCGAAGTAATTTCGTCAGGTTTCTGTCCATGCTGCAAAAAGCGTTCGTATTTTTCAGGCATACGTACTCGCCCAGAGTTTTTCCCGCCTCCGCTCCCGTTTTAGTGAATCTACCAGAGGTTTGCAGATACAAAGTGTCCACATTACCTCCTTTGTGAGCTGTAAGTTTGCTGCGGGAAAGCTTGGGATTTACCTTAAGTTTCTCAGCAAGATCGCGTTGAGAGCAAAGTTGGTCCCATCTGATATCAACCATGATAGGATTGCACCAAATGACATACGCAACAAACGCGAATTCAGTTTGTTCTGACTGGTATCTGCTCCAGGCTGAAAGTTTCAACGTAACCGAATTTTGACTCTACTCCGCAGGCGTCTAGACTTTACACCAGGTCGGAGACGCTTCACTGGAACATGGTAGTCAATGGCAATGAAAACTTCCTCAATGATCAGTTGCTAGTCAACATCTAGGTTGGGTGTACTAAGTAAACCAAGTCAGTCAACCTTGCTATCATATGTCATTATTCCTTTGAAAGTTTGGCTAGTAATAGCCGTTTAGACCCGTATTTCAGGGTAGATGTTAAGTTCCGTGCGGATGGCTGAATTCAATTATCCAAAGATCATTGCGACCAAATGGAACTGTGACTTTCAGACTGCTCATCGTATGAACGTTGTTGATAAGAGTATAATCAAGGCGAGACATCACCTTGACCGTCCGTCAACTTGTGTTGTTCCGGACATGTTGAAATGGTCCAGCTTCTATTACTACCTCGAAAAAATCTCCAGCAGACGTTGCAGTACTGAATAAATCGTTCTTAAAGTTTGGCTTCGGGCGATCAAAGTCTTTCATTGTCCAAGGCTGAGAATAACGGTATTTTACGCGCAGTGTCGTGCAAGACCGCGTTGGCATCCCTGGGAGCAGAAAACAATCTGTGGGCCATAACAATCGGACTAATGACGTGTTGAATGATATTTACTACCCTTCAGATTGATTCTGGAAGACCCAGTAACACTCTGTCACAGACACTTGAGGTCTTTAGGTGCGACCCTAAATATTAGGCTGCACCACCACATTCACCGGTTTTCTTATCACTGCGTAACAAGATTAGACAATTTACCATCCCTCAATTCCTCTTTACATCACGTCTTTTTGATACTTTCTATAAGTGGGTTTCGCAGAGAACAGATGTTACCAAGCTCGCCGGTTCAGTAAAGAACGAAACCGTGCTAATGTACAAACAGTAACAAGAGGCGGTTTCACTGTTTAAATTATATACAATAAACGAATCTACTCTAAGAAGTTTGCCGAGAGAGCATAACTGAGTCTGTGTGTTATAGTTCGCTTTAAACCTGCTATCTACTGCTGAAATGAAATCAAATTGAAAGATATTATTTTTACTTCTGTTCGATGCGTTAGACAACAAAATTTCTTTTATTTACCAAGATTTTTCAGGGATTTTTGGATTACTCAAGATACATAGAATAAAGTAAGCAAGAATATCTTTGAGGATAATTGATTAAGTTTACGAATCTAACTCTACCTTATAATAAGGGTTAACTCGAAAATGTAATGTAATCGGGCACTGCCGCCTTATTTTGTGTATACAAAAGGAATTATTTTGTCTTGATGACAACTGAACCGGTTTATACCTTTGACCTTGCTTTAATTCTGTTACGGATTACATTTCTACACATTCAACTCACCTGTAGTGAATACCAGTGCTAATTCAGCGAGATTTGCTCAAAAGTAAATCGCGTAATATTAGTCTTTTACCTGCATTATTCGAATTTTCAACGGAAGACGGCTGGTTAAAATATAACTTTGTTTCTCAACACTAACTGTCTAAGCATGTTAATAACTGTTCGTTGTTATCCTCTCTTCTGAAGGTCACAAAGCTTTTAGCCAGTTATCCTGGTGGTTTATAAATTTCCATCAAAATTATTCACCATGTATTGAACTCCCAGAAAGCTGCTGACACAATAGGTTCATTCTGCTCAAATGTCCCTGAACAATGGCCTGGGGTTGCCACAGCACAACATGTGGTTCATTGTGATATACGTTCGCATGATTGATAAACACACCCAGGTATCATCGTGCTCAGTTTTGTAATGATGTTCCAGTTAACGTCCTCAGCAGGGACTATTGTTCTTGTTAACCCCACCTGCATAACTATGGCGTTATTTACCGATAATTGTAGGTGATACTTTTACAGGGTGATAGTGGAACAACAAAAGGTTTTATCGTAATGGCAATATGAAACAGGTACAAAGAGGTCAGTTCGATCTAAGGCGGTATTCAGTGTGTGAGCAAAAGTTGTATGACTTATTTGTTCCGGCTATCGATAAGCTGACCAGTCCAATCATATATTGATCGATTAATAGACATGCGCACAGAACATGTGGAACAATCGATTACACAACACTTTTCGACTGATCGACAACTAACTACGAAAGCACCATCCAGAAGTCATGGAAATTTGCCTACTTTATTCACATATAAAGAGGGTTATTAACTGAGAGGATCTGACTTAATGAGTTTGAAATTAGTCAAATTAAACGTAGTTAAAACTTTTGAAAGTTCTACGAATCGTGCGGTTCCAGAAGGTCAGCTTAGTCACAACTCACTCCCGTCGAACACGACCATTGCACTCAATGTCCTCCTTGTTGACCGTTGTATCGTTTGATGATCTCAGTTAACAACTCATATGTGCTGTAAGTTTAGTCCATTGAACCTCAATATGCTGACTTCATTCAGCGCTGTTAAAGCAGGCACTGCCTTTATATAGATAAAGTGCTCCCAACTGCGGCCTTAAATGATGTATTGAATTCACCTCTCTATTGTTTGCGCAGTTCTATTTGTTTTTACACTATAAAACGGTACTTATTGCCAAGTGTCAACTCTTTTTTTCTACACACATACTACGCTTGGACGTAAGTTGTGTTTTATTAACGATTTACATGATATGCACGTAACCAGACTGAGCTGAATAAAATTTCTGTACTCTGTGTTGTTCTACCCGAATCATGATCGTTTCCAGCCGCCCAAATAGGCTGCCTGTAATCGTGACTCAACAAAGAGCGCACCTACACTGTCTCTGACATTGTCTATGGGGAATATTCTTACGTGCTTCAGCTTTTGCATTCTTTTGATCTAGAATGAGAATGTTTTGAAACGGCGTAATACCTTCGATACACTTTACATGACACACTGACATGTGGCTAAATTAGCGTACTGTACAACATGACTACTGATTTGCCAGTCTTTCCGTAAACTACAAGCTAATTTTCTACACATTTTCATCTGAACGGTCTAATGGACTCGGCTGATTAATGGGATTAGACTGATCCAGTTATCAGAGGATTGCAGAAGAATGTTCCTGGTAGTTTAGAGGATTTGGGTTATTAATTATATCAAAGATTGCTTTACGTCTTTCAGGATAACATGAGCGCTTCGATCGATGAAATATGTACCAGCGGTTTTTGTAATTAAAACTGTGACCTCACCGTAACTCTCGATATTCTCATAGGGTGCTTATCGTGAACAAAGTAGGGTTGGCCTAAGATACAATGCGAAGCAGTTGTCTGAAATGTGCTGTGGTAGCGGTGAAGGCGCAGGCAATAATTGTGTGTATGTGGTGGGCACGATTCAGTACTCATGGCAGGCCAGTGCACCCATATTTATCTGCATCAAATTATGTGTGGATTACATGACAAGTGATCCTTATCTTGCGTATGCTTGTGTTAGCATTGTACAACCTACCACTTCACCGCACAGTCGTTCCCACTTGCCGGCCGTCTACAGAATTTACCGCACACTTGCTGATTAACTGTATTCTACGTCTACAATCCCAAAACGAAATTCAACAAGAGTCCCTCACCCCTCGTTGTATTTTTAAAATTACCTTACATAGGTACCGTAGCGTTTTAAAAACGTTTGCAATTAGCAACTAAAGATGGTCAGTAATTTCATAATAGATTTACCACTTTTGGTAGTAGACCGCCGGCCCGAACGTTCTTCATACAAGCATTAACTATGAAATTCAACAACCCAATCGTTGTTTTTACGGACTTTCCAGTATGAAATATAACACGACCAGTATTTGACATTTTTCAAGTATGGGTGTAAAATGACGAAATTATTCACGTATTTTTTCAAATTAACCTTATGATACTTGACTCTTTACAATAAATCTTTCTTCATTCCAGACAGATATATCACAATTTCTATTGAAAATCCCTAATTTCTCACTGATGACAATTAGTTGAAGATAACAATTCATGTCAAGGTTACCTATGGAAAATGTGTAAAATCCGATCTGTCTACAGATTCTGGAATAATTGGAACTTGTAGTAACGCAAATCGTATGAGGTTTCGGACATAAATGTGCACGTTTGTGGTCTAAGGTCTCACTCGACAATTTATGACTACATTAAATGCCACCTACACTTGCTCCTCTGAAGCGCATTCACTCTAATCAACTTTTGAAAAATTACTTCGATAACGTGGCAGACGAACAGAGCGTTTGCTTTGCATTCGAAGCTCGAATGGGAGCTCATACGTGAATATGTTTCACTCAGCCAAGAGGATTACCCATTGGTGTTTTTGTACAGTGACAAGTAAACAATTGTACATGCGAAACAGTTGAGCCGTATTAAGAGAAAACATGGCTGTATTAAAGTCGTTACCTCATAAAACGTCGAGCTACTGTGCGCTCACAGAAAGTATATCGTCATGTGCATTGTACAGAGCAGAAAACACTGTCCCATCGTTGGTTGAAAAATCTAAGTTATTTCATAATTTCGTTCCAACACGATATAATTTTAGCAGACTGTGAGGACAGATAAGAAACGTACACCGGAGATGAGTTACTGTGGTCAAAGCGGTCTAAGTAGTTTTGAACGTGTTAATCGAATTGCCTTGTTTACCACGACCTAGCTGTCATCTCCGAACATGGTTTTATGTGCACATACATAGCAGAAGTCAGTGGAATTCGAAGTGAAGAATAGAGTTTATTTTATAGATGTGGAGCCAACTAAGAATACTTACGCCCACTATATCTAATGTTTTTAAGCGGTATCGTGGTTACCAGTAACTTCTTGTACACAAATAATACATCTTAAGTTACGTTTTGTGGCAAAATGCATAGGGTTTCATGCAGTGTGCTAGGGATGTAAAATAACTTTAGTCAATACTCAGCAGTCGTCTGCAAGTTTAGGGTCGTTTGTTCCACATCTGAATAATCACAGTTGTTCGGTTCATGACGCTGCAAGCTCGCATTAACAATGAGTTTATTTAAAAGGCACTCCAATCAAGGTAGCTATAAGTATTGATGTTCCCATGGAATTTTCAACCAGCCCTTTTTATGAAGGCAGTTTCCTCGAGTCTCAACCATGTCAGAGCTCGGCAGTGGGGCATATCTTTGTCGTGACCAAGAATTTAATTCTGAGCACGTTTTTTTTGAGAAAATCGTATTGCTTGCTGTGCTACTAACCTCAAACCAGGCACAATTAATTTGACCTATATAAACCCCAACCTTTGTTCGTTTATGAATAACACTGGAAGTTTTCGATCTACCAAATATTGAAGTTGTTCTGCTAACTTCACTAGTTACGAGTTATTTACAGTGTGTAATAATCAAAATAGCTTACCACTCCCTGGTATCTGCTTTCTGATCGCCGTCAGCAAGCACTGGTAATTTTTATGGGAGAGAATCATCAACCAACTCAGAATGTATCGTGTGGCAACAAAACAACATGTCCGGACTACACTATGTTCATCTGCTGATCAACCAAACTGTGCCGTTTGAGTAGGTTAATTGCTGAATAACCCTAGAGCCGACGCTTGATACAATAAGCCATCAGCACATCAAACACTGACCTTGGACATAAAACACGGGTGTGATCATATTTGTACATAAACGTGAGTGTCAGCTTGTGATGCATATCACATGTTGGAATGAAAGGTGGAAAATCAATCATACTTTTATATGGAAATTCAGTGCCATGTTGACCAAGTTGGAAGGAGTTTAGCCAGAAAAACTGATATTTTTCCGCAAGGAAGTGTCCACTCGATTCATATCAGAATAAATGAAAACAAGACTGAAGCAAAGTTGACTGAAGTCATATGCATTTGTAAAACTCCACATGGGGGGACTGCCCGTTTTCAATATAACTTGAATCTGTGAAAACCGGCCTGTGGTTTCCGGTTGATCAGGCCGCCTTGAAAAACTGAGCACCGAAGACACAAAAACCCTGTCCAATATAATCGCATCTACTTGCCACTAAGGTCGTTTCATCTCCACTCCGTTGGGTTTGCTCACAGCAGTGAGCAATTTAGGTCGTCAAAGTAGGTTGTTTTAAAAGCACGGAACTTGAAAACCGGGCTTCTATAACTCTGCAGATGGGAACCTCATGAGAAGCCCTCTTTGCTGGACTGTCTTCCAATCTCACATGTAGTCAACGATCGGGTTGTGTCAAATTGTGTGGTTCTTACCAAAGTATTAACGAACGTGTCAACCATGATGGGACATCGGTAATATACGGAAGAGCAATCACGAATTCTCTCCAGAAGAACATTCACGTGAAATTTTGTTCCGAAGAAATAGTCGAAAAGTTATAAACGCGGACCACCAGGACCGCTGCTGTTACTGAGACCCAACTGACCTGAATTTTCGAAGCGATTCGAAAATGGCAAACATATTTTGAATAGCGTGAAATGACTAAAAACAACATAATGTGATATATCATTGGTTTCATTTCAAAGTCTATGTTCTTGATTATCTCAAACAGTTCAAAATGTTTCAGTGTATATGATACTGGATCGAAAGAACAGTCCGTGGATGATATAACATCCGATAACAATGGCCTTTGTAAGGTAATCCAAAGTATCAAATCAGTTATCCACCGTTTGTTCTCAGTCGAGCAACATGAACTGCATTTCTGTGTGCACCAACATCCGTTGTGCATTAAACTCGGGAAAAAGCCGGTAGCCCTGTCTGTTACTAAACCTATGTATTAACAGATGCTCATTTGTAAATAATTTTGAGACCTAATAAAATGCTCACTCCAGACTAACGGAGACTTGCGAACGAAGACCACTTTTTCTTGTCATGAAGAAGTGAAAGTACCATAAAGTAACAGGGATAATTTAACATGCTTTTCAGGTTCTAGGTGCTCTAGTCAATTCAGAAACGTCTTTTGTTCAGTATACGAATTAAACATTAATAGTTTGAGAACAATAATGCATCCACTAGAAGTGGCTGACCACACCTTAGAAATTTGCTTATACATCCACTCTTATGTAACTAGAAATGTTGAGACTAGGCTTTGAAAATAAACTGTTCAATCATCGTTTTATTAGTGATCGATAGATTGTTCTGCCTCTGGTTTATTCATTGCTAATTGTCTCACTTCAGGGGCAAATGAATGCATTTGCCGTACTGTTCTTCACGTCAGTTCTTGACAGTTTATACAATTGTTTTGTTTAATCGATCAGGTAATTAAAACAGACAAGTTCCTCTCGGCGCCGTTGGAGTTTGAACGTAGTGCAAATCACTTTTGTACGAAAAGTGGAAATCGACTTTTTGGTAGTTACTCTCCATTCAAATATACAAACCGTCTATCTTAGAAGAAAACGGGACTGAAATCAACTCTCGGCAAACAAGGAAAGTGATTAACATTATTACTATTACATCAAACTGTACGTCGAATACATGCGACCGCAGCATTCGCAGTCATATACACAATCCCCCTGGCCCACTTCAAAACACATTGGATTCGAGTTTCACATCGGTAATGCATGCCTTTGCTCGGGGTGTAACTTGTATTCTAGTATTTTATTGACCGCATGTTAAACATAGCCGAAACACCTTGTTCAGACGTCAGATCACAATTTCAACAAATATATATCATATAGACTGAACATCACCCACAATTGATTTCCGTGATTTCAACTTGGAGAGAAGTCCTAGTCGAGGGGTCATCGATTGGAGTTAACAGACAGTAACTGTGTCTCCTCTCGAGGCGATC
>LUCH01001877.1:0-27971 GCA_013368495.1 Paragonimus heterotremus
TTTTCTCGCACACGGCCCGCCACTGTCGAAGATAGAAACAACCATATGATAGCGTCATTTCCAACCATTTTTAAAAGCTACGTCTCATCGACCAGCATCTAGCTGAAATCAGGCAGACAAGGAGAAGTAGTATAAATATCGTATAGACAAAGAAGCTTAAAATGTTGTCATACATGTTTCAGTATCAAATGTGTTGATGTTCTTGCTGAAATGCAGAGCAAACACTGTATGGGCGTATATTTCCATTTCGACCACATCTTCAAAACGCCGCAAAATAAAGCACTCTCAGGCTACATTATGACGCATTTCATCCCGAAAATTGCAATGACACCCATTTATAAAACTTGAGAAACTGAGATAACGCCGATAACGATATATTTTCGTGAAAATGGAGGGAAAATTTTTCATCACCAAGCCAATATTTTGGGACTTATTCGATGTGTTCCAATTTTTCTATGAACGACAATTATTTGGAATCGATGTATTGTAGGTACTGTACGTGAAATTTTGGTTTTAAAATCTCAATTAAATATTTTTAAAATCGAGGATTCTCGCCAAAAGGACCGTTTTGCCTTTTGAACGACCTCCGGGACGAATCCCGTGATAGGGATAATTGCCTGAAAGGTAATCCTATGCACTTCGTTTGATATCCTGAGGCTATTACTGCGTTAATCGCAGCCAAAGACGCTTTGTCCCAAGCCACCGCATTAACACATTTGAGGGCGGATGAAAACTCGTTGTTAATCTTGATGACTGACGCATCTCTGTCGGCAGTTGGCGCTGTCTTACAACAAAACGTGAATAGTAAAATCCTACCCTTGTCCTTTTTCTCCTGAAAACTTCAACCAGCGCATACGCGTTACAGTACCACCGGTCGTGAGTTACTAGCCATTTACCTTCCCATTAAACACTTTCGACATCTTCTGGAGGGTCGTAACTTCGCTGTTTTTACTGATCATAAACCACTTGTGTTTGCCTTCCGTTTTCCTCCAGGTCGGTACTCCCCTAGAGAAGCAAGACACTTGGATTTTATCTCCCAGTTCACCGTCAACATTCGTTTTATAGAAAGTTTCAACAACTTTGTCGCCGACGCCCTGTTTCATCCGGATGTCAGTGGATTATCCACAAGCAGCATTGACCTCCTCTCCCTCGCGAAAGCCCAGCTTAATGACCCAGAACTTCGTCAGCTGCGTGCCAAACCCTCTCTAAAATTACGTAATATTCCATTAACCCAGTCGGAATACTCAGTTACGTTCGACGTGTCTATCGGCAAATCTTGACCTTTCGTCCCTTTCGCACACCGGCTTCATGTTTTTAGCCTCCTCCACTACCTATCACACCCGAGCCTACGTGCGTCAATGAAGCATGTTACTGAGCGTTACATTTGTCCAGGCATTCGTAAGGATGTTCGCAACTGTGTTAAGCAGTGCTTGGAATGTCAGTGTAGTAAAGCTAAAAGCCACAAAACCACTACTCCCGGAACCTTTCCTTTACCCGACGGACGCTTCAAACACGTCCATCCTGATATCGTTGGTCCCTTGCCCACTTCCACCGGCTATACACATCTAATCTGTGTGGACCGATTCACGAAATGACCGATTGCCGTCCTCTTGAACAACACGTCAACTGAAGCTATTGCACACAGTTCTGTCGACTCGTGGATTTCGAATTTTGGAGTTCCGGCCACAATCACAACTGGTCGTGGATCCCAGTCCATGTCAGCCTCTTTCCGTGACTTGAATCGTATTATTGGATGCGAGCACATAACGACCACTGCGTACCATCGTCGAATGGCTTGGTCGAAAGTTTCCATCGCTAACTCAAGGAATCTTCGGTGGCGACATCAGCAGGTGGCAAGTAGTCTGATAGCCTGCATATTATTCTTCTTGGCTTGCGAATCACTGTAAAGGAAGACGTTGGGTGCAATTTGGAAGGGCTTGTGTATGGTTGTACATTACGTATTCCTGGAGAATTTCTTTCTTATTCAGCGGTATCTCTCAGCCATGGCGCGACTTACGTCCCGAGTCTAAAGAATCACATGTGTCATGTTCAACCTTCGCCCCCACGGAAGACCTCGCGTCAAGAACAAATCCACCGTAATCTACGTACTTGCCCTTTCGTTTTCATTCGCGTTGGCTCGCTTAAGTCACCTATGTAGCCGCCGTATAATGGTCCTTTCATAGCGCTTGGCCGCGAAGACAAATACTTTGTCATTGACAAAACGGAACACGTCACTCAGTGAGCATTGACAGATTGAAGGTTGCTTACGTCGATCGTGATTCAACGACACCGTCCCGTCATTCCAGCTAGCGCACCCTAGATCCGACTGCCAACTCACAAAACTTTTCCCAGTCTACCCAACCCATGTTCGATACCAGTGACCATATCTTTGTTCCAGCTCCCCAGCCCAATCCCTTCAAATCACACACGTTCTGGACGAACTGTTAGACGGCCCGCCATCCATGAAGACTATCATTACAGATTCACTATCTGTTTCCTTATTTATCAAGCGTTTTCTCTTCCCTAACGCTTTGGGGGGAGTTATGTAGTCCTCATCCTTTTCGTTCTCTTGTTACTACTGCTCTTCATACCCGTTATATTCGTTGTACATATTAACCACTTGTCCATTGTTCGAATGAATACACACTTCGTCCTCGCGCGCCTCGTTTTCTGCTAGCACGTGGTAGTTAACTGTGGAGTCAACTGTGACAACGGCGGACTTTTAATAGGTTGGATAAATTGGATTTTCTAGAATTACCCTCTTATTCAGGAAGAGTGTTATTCTAAGTTATGGCGAAAGTAGCTTCCTGGAATTTATTGTAGACAGTTATCGTAGATTATTTTGTAGCCCAGTCGATTCATTCCTTGGTTCCACTACAGCCTCTTCCTCGAATACGTCTGTGGCTACACACCTACGGAAGTGTGCTATTTTGGTGATCCTGTTCAAGAGGGTCTGGAGTTGAAGATGTAACTAGAGGGTTCGCTGATGCATCCTACATGGAGTATACTACTACCTGTCGGTCTTGTCTATCACGGTTGAAGTCCTTTGTAGTGTGAGGAAAGCTAACGCCACTTGCCATGTATTTAAACAGCCGTCGGGAATTGCGATTATTTTTCTTCAATCCTCCCCTTTGTCATACTTCCTGTCCACATAGATTACTCGATAATCAAATCGGGTGCGGAATCGGAAAACGGAATCAGAAATATCCGACTTTCCCGCTTCAGGTGAGACAGTCGCAGCTCCGGGTGCTGTTCTCTGGCATTCCGGTGCAAATATTCTGGACGCCTTATTGGCAACAGCCATTTCGTCCTGTGCAATTTGAATTTCAACTTGAACTTGAACCCGTATATCAATCATTGAATCGTTGGTTTGTCAGCGATTGATACACGGGTTCAAGGCAGAGGCCCAAGGGTCCCGGACCCAGTCGGTTTTTCTTGTTCAATTTCAAACGGGCGTCTGTTGATCTGAAAGGCATTCATGGAAAACATAATGTAGCACCGCTCTTGGGAATTGCAGTAAACATCACAAAACAAGCTAAAATTACTCGCATAAAAGGTTTTTTAGAAAATGCCAGTCAAGGAGTGATTTGAAGCCGTCGCTAGATGCACTACTGACGACCTCAGCAGGAAGGCTGTTCCAGAAGTTAACAACCCTATAGGAAAAGAATTGCTGCCTGAGAAATGTCCTAGGACGAAGCTCGAAATTAACGGGCATATTTCTGGCCAACAGATGCATACTTGGTATTAAATAAAACAAATTAATCAAACCAAGGCACACTTGACCTCCAACAGCAAACCCGTGTGTCAGTTGTTAAAGTTGTTGAGTCGCCGAACGATAATAGTTTAGGAGAACTACACCCAGCTCTCAAGGTTACTACAGGGTGCGCGCGTTCTTCGTTCTTTTCCCTTGTTATCTGTTCACGTCGTGCAATGTATGCGCCGGCGGGATTTGAGCTCCCAGCGCCTCTTTCTTCAGGGAGTCACCCACCCCCGGAGTTGCAGAAGTATTTCAAACACCAGGTTTATGATAGACCTGATGTTTTCTCCAAGGTTGACGAACATGCCATACAGGTAGTTGGTACTATTGAAACTTTTACTACCACAGGTCGCGGGCTGTGATCATCCGGCCTTCAGAGACTTAATGTGGGATTTAGTCTATCGATATAAGTTAGATGAATTGGAACGGGCAAGAGTAATCTTTCGGTGGATGTCTTCGAAGGATATGCAAAATATACGTTTCGAATCGTCGCCACCAAATTCACCCGAAGAAGTTTTGCTCTCTTTCAAGTACAACCGGGGAACATTCGCTAGAATTTTTGAAATCATGTGCAGGTAATTTCTACTTTACTTACGAAAAGTGTCTAGCTATTCTAACATACACTGTATCACTGTGAGTGGGTATGCAAAAGGTGTCGATTATCTTCCAGGTGATCGCTTTTCTGGGTTGCCTTCTAATCATTCTTGGAATGTGATATACATACGAGGGTCTTGGCAGTTAGTTGATGCTCATTGGGCTGCGCGATATCTCAGCTCAGGCAGGAATATCCCAGAAAACGTTGTGTATGAATATGACGATTTCTATTTTATGATGGAACCTCAGCAAGTGAGTAAATGGTTTTTAAGCTGCTTTCTTATCATATTTGCGGTGATTGTTTGGGTCTATGCACTCTTGTCTGTAAACGGTTGCATTGCTTTTACACCGTCAGTGTCTAGGGATCCATTGGGTTAACTGGGGCTGGAACCATCCACTTTATGGTTAGCAGTTTAGTGCGTGTCATGTGTTGCTATTGGAAGTTAGAAGCAGGGCTTCTAATTTTTCCGTATCTCACGACTGTAAATCACGTGGTCTGGACAACAACCAGGGATTGGAGAACCGGTGTATTATCGGAACTTCGAAGGGAAAAATCTTTCTAACACAGACAGAAAATCTACTGCGACAAAACTGTCAGGTTGGGGGGTTTCAAACCCTACACACACACACCGGAATGAACCTGTTTGGACACTACTCTTCGTGTTGAAGCTGTACTTTCAGAGCTTGACTTCTAATTGTCATGCCTTCGGAACTGGTAAATAAAGCTGGATCGTTAGAGATTTGAGAATTAAGTACATGAGCGGCAGCTTCCCCCCAGTGTTCGACATTCCAGTATCAACAACCAAAGTTCACCAAGCCCCTATCCCTAGGACTTGAGTTGTATTCCTAGGGCGGTCTTACTTGCCCTTCGTTGGACAGCCTCAAGCTGAACAGTAGCCTTCTGGAGACCGGGGAACCAGATAGCTATACCAGTCTCAAGGTGGATTCTCATGAAGTTGTGAAGAAACTTAGGATATACAGAATGCAACTTTCGAAAAAAAACGCTTGAATAGTGTCATGCTATGATGATGATGATGAGAGTGTCATGGTCCTGTTGTATTTCTCGGCATCATCCTCACTACCAGGTGAGCGAAAGATATATCAAAGATGGGTGCTTCTAGGTCTATGTAAAACTAATTTGAAGAATGGAATCAGTAAGACGTTAGGCGGCGCTTGAGGTATGTCGAATGTGCATCATCCCACGCTTCCCAACTTTGAAATCAAGAAAGTTGTTTAAGTTATTTTGTAAAAAGGTAAAACCCTCTGTTGTTTAATTATGCTAATGCTTGATAGTATTAACAGACAACAAAACGTTGAAGTCGTTTATTTGAATAGGAGAAAAAGGTGTCCAAAGAATGAGCCTCAGGGGGTCATTCTGTTGCTCCAGTGGGAGTCTGGTTTCTCGCGGGAAAGAGTTCTGCACTTGTGTGATTCCCTTGCCTCCAGATGTTTCGCTGTGGTTCTTTTGTTCTGTGTAGTCTGAATCTTCGGCAGTGCCCATTTCGGAATGGTGTTAGTTCGTCACTTCCATTTCCCCATCGTATGAACTGCTGAAATGGTGATTGCATGTTAAATGAGGCGTTTGATGATTGCAGCTTCCAGCTATCGAGCGCCTTCGGAGTAAACATCGGTGTTGTATGGAAGAAACAAAAGAACACAACGGAATACCATTGATGTTCAAAGTGATACTGAATGGAGTGGGGGATTGATGACAAATGGGAATTAGTAAATGGGAATACTGTGGAGTTAATCTAAGCACGATGAAGTCGAACAGGCGGTACTGATAATAGTGATTATGAGTACAATATACATAAAGAGTTGAGAGGCAGTAATAGCGCTATCATCATCATCATCATTATCATCATCATAACAGCCATGAGCCTGACCAAAAGGTACTGTGGCTCGGGCCGCCGCTCACTTCACCAGTGACGTGGAATATCCTAGAAGAAAAAGTTACTAAGAAGGTTGAGAATTAATAAGAGAAGACTAGCCGGAAGAACTAGAAATGGTATGGATACAGGTACGCCATTGACTGCGACACATCGAGTAATAGCGCTATAATCTTAGTTTAGGAATAACCGACGGACAAGGGCCGACCTGGTAAAAACCATTCACTTAACAACTTTCAAACAAATCCACCAACTGTACCACCACAGCTTCCTCTGACAACGCCTTCTAGGATAAACAGGCGAAAACCGAAACTGTTTTTCCTCCACTTATGGCGACTGCACTAGCTTATATTGATCGCCTCAGAAGCTTACACTATCAGCAGGTTGAAAGAGAAACCTGTTGAATAACTAGGTATCCTCAATATTTTGAAAATCATGAGGTCACCCTTTAGTGGTTTATGTTTTAATAGGGATGGATTCAGTATGATCAGTCGGTTTTGGTACGAAAGGGTATTTAGGAGCCTGTTGCTAAACAGTCTCAAGTAAGGCTATCTACTTTTAAAGTATGGAGAGCATGCCTAGATACTGACTTCCAACGGTAACTTAACTGAAGTGCGTAAGAGACGAGTAAAATATGTCATTGGGAATTTTCCAAGTGCTCTGCCTGACAACTAGTTAGCTGCTAGTCTTTTTGTCTAAGGCAGACATACTAGCACTCAGGCTAAGGTCGGATGTCACTGTTGTGCTAAGATCTCGCTCACTGATGACCGTGGATAATGTAGCGGTACTCTTTAGAGCCGGAATGTTGGATATGCTTGATTCCAGATTTTGCCGTGTTGAATGATTGTCGATTATCCCTTGCCCGGCGAAATATAGCCACCAGATCCCGTTGGAGGACATATATCTACTGTGTGGATCTCAAAACCCGCCTTACCTTGTCATCTGAGTACGTCAAAATGGAGGAATCACTACTGACTGTCGGGGGTCGTTTCCGGGGGCCAGAAATAGCGGGGAACCCAGTAAGGAGCCTGCGGGACCCCAGTCGGTGCGAAAAACGGCGCTGACAATTCCCTACTGACTCATACATTTTATCTCTGTTTTGTCAATGTCTGTTTCAACCATAGCCGTATTGGTTTCCCCAAATGTGGTACCTGTAGCTTCGGAAGAAGAACGTAATCATTCATTTTTTCAAACGTATACAAAGTACATACCACACCGTATGTGTATGTATATGTGACATGCAAGACAACAGAAAAGTTTTTTTTGGTACTCCACCCAGATCCTCCGAATTATGAACCTGGTTCACTGGGCAATGAGAAGCTTGCCTAACCCGAGGGTGCAAAGAGACACTAGTCTACGATTCCATTTGAGTTCATCTCTAGATAGCTGTTGATCCAAGCGCTTTTCTCGCAGGGTTTCTGGTGACGCCAAAGCTGAATCTCGCGGTCAAACTGGAGTGGGAATCGCGCTGAGTCCAATAGCGGTGCAATATTTGCTCGATTGTATCCCAGTGGGCAGTCGCCTGTGCGCTGTCAAACTCAATACATCGGTAAAAGTCTGCCGGCGCAAATAAGAAAGGCGTTATGTTTTCATCATATCGGCGCACGCTCCGATGAACGGCAATTCGGATGCCAATAAAGATGCGTTCTATGACGCCCTCGTTGACTTTCTGAAGCAGTCTAAACACTCAGACATCATCATACTAGCGGGCGATTTTAATGCTCAGCTTGGTGTTCTTTCTTCGGATGAAAAGCGGCTGGGAGGTATGTTTGATGTCCGGGCACAACGCACTGACAATGGCGAAAGACTACTGTAGCTGTGCGCATCTCACGGTCTGTATATTTCGAGCACCGCATTCCAACAGAGGAAGAACCATTGTTACCTGGAGACCTCGGTGTGATTCTCAGCCGTGGGCATAGTTGGATCACATAGCAGTTAGTTACAGGTGGCACCATTCTCTTAAGGACGGTCGTGCCTTTTAGAGCAACCACCTGGACTGGGACCATATTGTTGTGCGTATCCGTTTCGTTTTGTCATTTGCCCAGAGGACATGCGCTCGTAAATGCAAGGTGCTTAACTGACATTCGAGTAAGGATAATGTGGGGAACGCTTACCAGGTGACGTTGGTGAACAAGTTGCCCAGTTGATGTCAGATGGAAGAACTTAACGAACTCTGTGGATAAATCGCCGAAGCTATGAAGTCATGCTGTTAAGAGGTATGTTCCGAAGGAGCTGTTCACTTTCGACAAAACTGGATTTACCTCACGTCGGTAAACATCATGAATAAGCGTCGCTCGATCCCACCTGGTTCTAAAGGTGATGACGACCGCTGCAAACTTAAACGCAAACCGACGAAAAGTTTGCGCAAAGACCTTGAGCACTACATGGTCGAACAATCGAAAGAGATGGGAACAGCAGAAGGCTCTTTTCCCTGTTCCGCGGTTGTACTGACCATCCAGTCAGTGCAAGTAAGACCATGTGTGAAAAAGCTGGTTCACTTATCACCAATCAATCACGCCGACTTGATAGATGGGCTAAACATTTCGAAGAACAGTTCAGTTGGATTCAACCAGATCATATGGACGACGGGACGGCCCTCCGTCGGAAGCAGAAGTGGTTCTGGGGCTCAAGTCATTGAAGCATAATAAGGCTCCTGGACCAGACCTCCTCTCTCCTCTCTTCAAGGATGGCACGGAGAGGTTGATATCATAACTGACAAAACTCCTCCAAACGATCTGGGAGACTGAAGAGGTACCTCGTGATCGGTGCTCATCAACGGTAATTCCCGTTTTCAAAAAGGGAACTCGAAGTCTATGTGGCAACCACAGAGGCATCAGTTTGGTGTCTGTCACGTTCAAACTACTCACTGGCCTTATTTTACGTCGGCTCACTTAGCCCAGAGAAAGTCAGATACGTGAAGAACAGGCAGGATTCCGATCCGGTCGAGGGTGCGTTGATCACATTTTTACCTTGCGACGGATCTTGTAACATCGGCACTCTCATGGACAGTCGACAGTGGTGGTCTTTTTGGACCAAATGGCTGCTTTCGATTCACTTGCTCGTAACGTTCTCTGGAGCAGTCTTTTTCGCAAGGGAGTACCAGAGAAATACGTGAATCTAATGAGATCACTGTATGCTCACTCTGCAAGCAGGGTGAGAGTTTATGAACAACTGTCTCGGACGTTCGTCACTTCTAATGGTATTTGTCAGGGGTGTCCGATTTCCCCCTTCCTGTTCAGTTTTGTCATGGATGACATTCTGGAGGGTGCACTTCGAGATTACAGTGAACATGAAATTGAACTTCTTCCTGGCGCTAGATTGACCGATCTAGAGTATGCGGACGACATTGTTTTACTTAGCCCCTCTACCGAAAAAATGTACACCATGTGGAACAAGGTGACTGACCGGGCTAGTTTGTATGTAATGCGCTTCGCACCTTCAAAGCGCAAAATGTTGCTTCAAGACTGGGGCATTTCCACTCCTACTTTGTTTATTGCAGGTAATTCGCTTGAGACTGAACAGTTTCACATACTTGGGTAGTATCATCTCGTCGGCCTGTAATATTGCTGATGAGATATCAGCGAGGATTGCGAAGGCACGAGTTGCCTTTTCCGAACTGCGTCATCTGTGGCGTCGGAAAGACGTTTGGTTCTCGCTGAAAGGAGGTGTTTATAATGCTTGTATACGTTCTGTTTTACTTTATGGTTCGGAAACGTGGCCTGTTCGCAAGGAGGATGCCAATGGGCTTGCTGTGTTTGACCATCGTTGTCTGCACCAACTGGTTCATATCAAGTGGACTGGTCGCGTGAGCACCATGGTTGTTTGTCGATGGGTATTCCGGAACGCTCGGCATGCACAATCATCATCATCATAATAGCCATGAGCCTGACCAAGAGGTACTTTGGCTCGGGCCGCCACTCAACTCAACAGTAACGTGCAATGTCCTAGAAGAAACCGTTAATAAGAAGGTTGATAATTAATAAGAGAAGACTAAGTGGAAGAACTAGAAATAGTATGGATACAGGTACGTTATTGACTGCGACACATCGCCACCTCAGATAGCGTCTCTACCCAGCGGTTTGAGTGATCACGAGGACCCCATCGAGGCAGACGACACCTACCCACTTTGCTCAATGGAGCAGTCAGGGTCTTCATATTTCGTGACCACGTGCGCAATCAATCGGACAACTACGCGCGGTACACAGCTTGCGATGGTTGGGTCACGTACTCTGTATTTCATCCGATCGCTTACCGTACCGGGCATTGTATACTGAGACCACCAACAGTTGGGTGAAATCACATGGTGATCAAGCAACAACGTGGTCATGAAATATGAAGACCCTGACTGCTCCATTGAGCAAAGTGGGTAGGTGTCGCCTGCCTGACTGGGGTGCTCGTGATCACTCAAACCGCGGGTTAGAGACGCTGTCGGAGATGACGGTGTGTCGCAGTCAATGACATACCTGCATCCATACCATTTCTAATTCCTACGCTTATTCTTCTTTTATTAATTCCCAAACTTCTTAGTAGCGTTTTCTTCAAAGATATTCCTTGTCACTGTTGAGGTGAGCGGCGGTGTGATCCACAGTACCTTTTGATCAGGCTCTTGGCTGCTATTATTATGATGGTGGTGCTCCAGTGAACAAATTCGGTAAAAGTCGCCTGCTAAGCTGGTAGCCCCGTGATCACTCAACTCACCGGTTATAGTCACTGTTCAAGGTATCACCCTGCATACGTCCGTAGTGCTCATGGATATTAGTATTTTGTACGCTTTTTATTTCCTTCTGTCGATGATTTTTCTTTTAGACTATTCTTTGCTATTGTTGTCATGAACACCGACTCGAGCCGCAAATCATGTACATGATTGAGGCGTCACTGTACCCGAGCATTGATCTCTTGACCGTGCGATTTATATTTGACGTCGGTTCCACTGAGGTGACGCGGTCATGTAGTAAGTAGTTACAAGGGACATCGTTAGTATTTATATCTGGTTCTTGCAATCAGTCCGTGCGACGCACAGTGCATTCCGCCACCGAAACTTTAATGTGATGTAACGCGGATTGTTTTTCAGTTATAAACTCGCCTCATTCATGATTGATGGTCATACATATCCTCACTGACTTTGCCTAGTGTACGACCCACGTCCCATCTAGGGCAATCGTTTACGCGAGCGAATACTGCAGGCTAAAATGATCACCCCGCCGTATCCAACCCTGAAGCTTTTATATATCTGGCCGATTGCCTGACCATCCATTCTATTCCATAGCTGAAGGCCTGGGCATGATACAGTAATGCTGGAATATTACTTTTCACTTAATATTTACCTACGTCTTCATTTGTGGTTTAGACGTACAGTATACATTTTATTTTCTACATTTGAGCTTGTAAAAGCTTAATAATCTGGAATCGTGACACATTATTCCCCTCGGTCTAACTGCTTTGGACTGACCACCAATATTGTGATTGTTTTGCTTTGGTTCATGAGAAAGAGTTCGCTGAAGCGCATAAAAATCTCCCTCATTGTCGTTGATTAGTAACCAAATGTGTAGTAACGTGTTTTCAGGACACTCCTTACGGTGTGCAGAACAATGGACGTGTTTTCAAATATGTGAATTTTTCATCTTTTCTAAAGTAGTATATCGGGAGGATCGAATATCTCAAAGTGATTTGGGAATTTCGTCAGTCTTTTTAATATTACCAACCCATTCTGTATAACTCATGCAAATACGTATATAATCAACGTAACTGCTCGTTGTTATTGCCGTTATCGTTATTTATTTGTTTCAGGCAGTTTACAGTCACTTTCCGGAGGATCCGCGATGGCAGCTGCTGCCTGTTCCCTTAACTCTGACACAATTTGAGAGCCTACCATTAACCAAGTCGCAGTTTTTCAAGTGTGCGATCGATTTCTTGGAACAGCATCATGGTGTCGTTTACACTCGGGATGGTCGTTTGCGTATGACCTTGGGATTCTGGCGCCCAGGGGGATTCACGTACAAACTACAATATTTAACCACAAGTGCGGGACATAGGCATCCGGAAACACTGCCCGCAAGTCCATCTGATTTGTCCGATAAAGTTCCAAATTTGGATGTGGATTTGAAAGGTTTCCTCCTTCAAGAAACGACAAAAGATAAGCTGAATTATTACTTCCGGCTCCCGGCCGCTGGTGTATACTATCTGACAATATACGCCCAAGTAGGTTATTTGATTTGTTGTGTTCTACTTTATGCCACAGCATGCTTGTTTGTGTACACTAAGTTTCTGTTACTAGGGAATGATTCTTCTTCGGCTCTATTTCTTGACTTCATCAGTGCATCGCCTCTCCCAAATCATATAGACAAGCACCCATTTCACCACTCATACCGTTGTACTCAAAATGCACTAGTTTTCCTACGTATAAAGAATGATCTGTCTATATTCATGTATGCATTAAACAATGCGTCCGGCTCTCCCTGGGATTTGTTGAAACGTTCAGTGCTTCTCGATCCTACTCTTTACGTTCGTACAATCCACAAAACCGAGAAAAATCAGTAATGATTGTGACAAACTGATTTTGTCACATTAATGAAATGAACATATACAAAGTCAGCTTATGAAATCGCTCCTTTATCTGAGTCTAAATGAAAACCGACCAAAACTTGAAGGCCGTCACTATAAACACCAGCCGTACCTCACATCATTGGAACAGAATGCCATTGAAAGATCGGAAAAGAAATGCGACGATCCAGCACTAAAATTAAGGACAAAAATCTATCTGCTTACGATATCCGTCCCGAAAATACACTGGCGAACTGTGTTGTTATGTATGCGGTACTCTCACTACCTATGCTTAATCCTATAAAAAATAATGGCGATAGAGAGTGGTCAGCTTCCGATTGAACCAGACAATGACATAACCGTGTAAATATATTATGCGTATTCATTGCACATGTATTGCACACGTTTTTCTGAGTCAAACTCAATCTGGAAACTGTTGTATCCGGCCCAAAAGATGGACCTTCATCGCACGTTCAGAATTCATACAAAATAAAAGTACAAAGTATTATGGATGATCGGAGACGGAGCCTCAAGGTTTTGGCTTGAGTGTTGTGTAAACAAACTAACAGACTAGTTATCATTGTTGTGTATCTAATCGTTCAATGGATTTTATAGAAATGGTTCTTGGATATATTAAGATTATGGCCAGGTTTGTGGTCATAGAATAATTGCACGCTCGAATACGACATACCAGAGCCCGTGTGTGAATCTTTTTACAGAGTAGAACAAAAATATGGATAAATCTGAGAGGGCAGTAATCGTTATCTCCTAGGGTTTTTTGTAAAATTGCTTGGGTGCCTCCAAATGGAATTCAACACTGCTGTTTGTAAACATACATGTTGCACCCCTACATCGCCCATCCGTGTAGAAAACGTGTGTTTGTTGGGATATTGCATAAGTTTCCATTCAATGTAAAGCCGCTACTTCTTCGGCGCTACAGAGGGTTGACGTTGACAGACTGTACAGGTTTTGACACAAGTGGCGTATACATAAGCAGTGTAGGCCTGCAATCTATAAACGTTTACTGATTCTAACGACTACCTATCCGATCAGACTAGCCATCAGAGTTCTCAAAACTGTCCAACTAAGACTACTTCTTGAAAATTCCTAACGTGTCGGTATCAATCGTGAATTAGGCGAAGGTTCATCTTCACTATGGATTAACACATCAAAGGGCGTTGTGCAGATTGCAACGGTTAGCTACTATTGAATGTTGTGGATTTCTCAAGTAGGTTATCTGGAATTACGGATGCGTGGAACTTTCAGTATACCATAAGTTAATCTTGGAGTAGCGTTACACATCTTTGTGCACGCTTTGTAGGAGTGTCATCACTGATCACGAATTGAATCAGGTAGCCCTATCGCTTACTATCCGTGACATTAAAGGTCGTTAGTGAATCATCGTTCGTTAGACCATTGTGATTTAACCCGTGTTTGTCTTTTTTTGTGCTGAAATATGCAAAAATGCAGGGAAAACCACATGTTCATACGCATTCTTTTTGACGGTTTGCCACTGTATAGGCACGGTATAATTACTTTCCAATAATTCTGCTCATCTGGGATGCCGTTCGGGTAGGTTTTTACGAACACATTTTTGTGATATCTTTTATCTGCAAGGCAAATGAGAGATTGTGTTTGTGACAGTTCTCCGGGAGTACAAAAATGTTGCAGTGTGTTCAGTTCCAGTTTTCACTGCGGCTTGTTATTACAATCATCACCGATTATGTTACCTGTACTATTGTAACCACACCAGAAAGTCTGCTTATGTGGATGTAACTACTTTTTATGTTTCACTTTTTTCGCCCGGCACACAATTGCCGTATAGTTTGGATAATTAATGAACGGTTAGTTTCGCGGTGTGTGCTGCCGTTCCACATGCTGGGCTACTATCAGACTGCATAAGCCTAGCTAAAAGCAGTCATAGTAACCTTAACTTGAGCCCCTAACTGTAAGATTATTGATCGGCGTTATTATTACTTTAGCTATAATCTTAGATGTTTGAATATAACGCTCGTTAATGAAAAAAAATAATTGGATTCTTAACTAACTTGGTCGGCTTCAGCCTGTGGACTATATTTTCTGACATTTTCAATAAACCTAGGGGCTCCCCCAACTGGTTATGTACTTTTGGCAATAAAATGGTGTACAATCGAAACCAATGGCATTCTTTTTCATCATCACTATCGTTAACTGCACAAATGGTTCTTTCTTTCAAACTCGTGCATTGGTACTGTATTGCCTTCCAACTTGAACCAATGTAAAGTGCAGCCTTAGAATTTGTTGACGTACACAAATCTCCATAGCCAAGTACCTCAGCTAGTGATTCCATCAATCCGAGCGAAGCTTCTATCGCCACCCAGGTGACTTATTCCTTGGCACATCACCGACATCTGTACTGTAGCGCAATCTGTAGGCTCGTTTCCCCGACTAACCGTTAGTTTGAACTAGTCATTTTCGTAAAAGGCATTCTAACCAATATACTGGATTTACACGTGATGTCCGTGCTAGTCAATCTAGTGTTCCGGCTTTGAGATTCCAAAAATGTCGTTCCCTTCTCATATATATGTGGTAGGTCGTTGCACCTCCAAGCTATCCACGCGTCTATTTTAACGAATCGATTTGTTTTGTAGCGTCTTCATACATCTTAATACCTACGGGACCTCACAAAATGGCTAACCCACTTCCCTGGTTCATCTAGTCAGCTCTTTTGAATCCACCGTTGTTCTGATCCACAGCGAGGTCAATTCAGCCGAATGTCTTTCAGTTGTCTTTTTCGAAACAAATCTTTCAAAACTTTATTCCTAAACCTGAAAATGAGATTAATTGGTTAGAACAATTCGGTTACTCTACCCAGTCAATCAAAAACAGCGTCACGTGACTCACTATAGTCGTTGTTTTTCACGTACTTTAACGCTGGCATCTGGCTTTTTGTCTAACTTGGTGAGTCCTCTGCTCGTTAAACTTGACCGTCTTTCGAATTGGTAATTGGTTCTAGTGACACGTGGATTCGAGATATCCAGTATGCTGATTTGTCACTTACGAACACCAAAGATAACCTATCACAACCCCAATTGATTTATTTGAGTGGTGTATGTCAGTGTGACTTCCAAAGCCAAAACGGCTTGTGTCAGCGTTCCGTGGACACGCATACGTTGGTGATTGGTTAGCACATATTACAAGGTATATACAAAACCAATATTTGAAGCCAAAGTATCCGAGGCTGATGACAAACACGTTCTCCTATTTAGGGTGTGAAGAGCGTTTTCATGCATGAATTTAATTTACTTTCGTTTGAGAATGTAATTTGTAGCTGACCAACGTAAGTTATGAATTGCCAGCCCTAATCCTCACGTGTATCTTCTATCTAGATGCTATTCAAGCTGAATTCAAGTGTGGTAACCTCCAAGTCGAGTGACCATAGGACTGGCGATTCATGGGAGCATTTTATTAGTTAGCATATCCGACGGAAACTGCTGAGGCAACTCTGTTATCTTCGAGCCGGCGAAACATTTGCTTGGATGCCCTGCATTGCATTACATATCACGGTTGATATATCATGTTGAATCTCAGGATTGGCCGACTGTTGTAATAAATTGTGATTATGAGGGCTGGGGCCAACTCACTTAGCCATGCAAAGTCGATAGATGCTTGGGCACTAAAATGAAGGATTATATCCCTATGGGGTTTCCTACAACTTGACCTGGCGGTGCCCGTGAATCGGAAATCTTCAGCTTAATCGTGTGACCTGTGCATCCATTTTGGATTTGACTTCAACTTTCACAGACCATCTGGATATATTTAGCTGTTCAAACTAAACCGGAAGTATTCACTCATGTGGTGCGGTACTGAATGCGTGTTTACTTTCGACATTAATAATTGTGTCTGCGGGTGACTGAGGAGTTTAACCAATATAAAAGGTCTTGAAAGTTTTTGTACCAACAGGCCATCGTTGGAATGTTTAACTCATTTCCCCAGCATAAACTCATTTTACTTTCAGATAGATGAGATGTCTGCATGTCAGTTAACAGAAAACAAGCCCGCGGTTGGTCACGGATGGTAAGAACGTTGTCTACTGATCGTGTGGTTGTCAGTTGGAGTCGCGGTTTCCGCGTTCATTTTTACACACGTTTGGCAGGCCACATACGACAGCAATATGACAGCAAACACATTATGCAAAAACCTCAGACTTGTGCGAAAAATCTAACAGTTTCTAATTATGTAGCTCATCTATTGCACACCCTTCAGTTTCTTCCTGGACAACTTTATTAAAACCATAATTCATTCATCGGTCTTAATGCATCACATAGATGTATCGTTCTCTTACTGTCAGCTGCTCACTTTCTGCACAAACTTCTCACCATATGTTTAGGAACTTTCCAATCTTACTATCGGCCGGGAGAGCACATTTCGAGCGGCTTGCGAGTACAAGATTGTCTGCGATGCGCCGGCTAGCGATGCTCAAACATATCCGACTTGCCACGATGCAAATTGGGGTCCAGCATGGCCTCATGTTCAACACTATGCTCTTGAGCCGAGCCACTCCGAAGGAGTCATCAGCGTAACAGCAAAACGCGATTTAACTACCTCCACTGATGGGCGGACTCTACCACCGGCTACGGTTGACATTCATTTCGGCAAACAACGTCCTGAGGTCAGCTTGCTGGCCAAACTCCACAGAAATGGGGTTCCTGACGACTTTTTGGATCAGTACCAACGAGTGGTTGAAACCGCTCGTGAGACACAATTTCATGTGACCCTTCCTGAGCCCGGTGAGTTCATTTTTTAACGTGGACATGCTATCAAGGTTTGTATTCTCCTACTTGCGACAGCTCCCCTCGAAAACACGTTGAACTTTTCTCATATTTGGATATCACATTCACTCACGGTCGCTACTTCGTCTAACATGAAAATTTGTATCACTGGATGCTCTTTCTTATTCTAGCCGTTGTATCGCAAGACTGTCTTATTACTGAAACAGTACTGTGCATCTAGGGATGCGACGTTGTAACCTCATGTACTGCACAGCCGTTCGTCCGATTGCTTACCTTCGGCCTGTCTGACATTGGTCCACCTGAAAAGATCTCATTCCTAGTCATCATAGCCTTGTCGCGCTTTTCAGTACGCGGGCCTGACTACCACATCATGATCTCACGAACGGTCATTCACCGTAAACTAATGCCCACTTTCCTGAGGATTTTCAGGTTCCGGATTGATTATAATATCCATAAAACTTACAGTTAAATAGACGAACTGATGAACTCTATGAAACACATGCAGTGCCTTCTGATTATTTCGTCACCTGATTACCTCGTCATACTCTCTTGGTTTTGCAAGCTGGTAGGGCGAGTGGCTTCATAATTAATTTTCAGCTTTTAATTTCATCTAATTTGTAATCCGCAACTTTTTCGGGTATCACTAGTGATTATACTATACGAAACACATCTGTTAATTGGTCACCTGACATGATCGGTGACATACCAATGCAGTCATTTAATTTTGTTGTCAGTATAATATGTGTTTTTGTATTAATGTGGCTCATCGCGTGACGCAACTGTCAACTCACTGATGTACTTCGTGTGTGTGTGTGTGTGTGTGTGTGTGTGTGTGTGTGAATACACATGAGCAAGTGAACTGAGTTCTGTCCAGACCTCTTTAGTAAATTCAATCATTAATATTGCTCGTGATAATTACCAATGAAAACAATATCCGTTATTAACTGCACGTACTCCAAAGGCTTGAGACTCACTGAACATGTGTGGATGATAAGTATCTCCTACTGTATTTCTACTCGTGGTTTTGCTACCGGTGGTGAGAACACAGTGGTGACAGGCGAAGCACTAATCATGCTTGTGACAGACACCTTAGGCGAGAATGACTTAGACATAATTCGATCTGTAAGGTCAGAATTTGTAAACGTAACAAGTGTTCCAGTACCTGAGCTACGTGACCACTCCGGAAGCTTGAGAATTTCACTTTTGTGAAACTGCCATGAAATGTTCACAACCGAAGTACAGTTTGCATAGTTAACAGTGACAAGTCTGTGCCAGTCCCGCTTTGAGTGTATATTTTAACCGTTATTTGTCCTTCATCGTCAGGTTTGGAAAACAAATAGAACATTGGAAGAACGTGTAGCGAACAAGCTTGTTTTCGACGATTCATCATCAGGCTAAATACAACACATTTATGTGGGTCAATTATGTGAGAACATTGCCAATTCTCTACTTCGTATAATTCATCATACTTTATGGTCCCTTACGATCAAACGGAAATGTACCATGCTGTTCCAACATTTGATAGCAGCTCTCCAAGTGAATATACTCATGGTTCTCAGGAGTATGTATTACCAGTCGTGTCATGGTCACTTCATTACGGTTCTGAATGGTACATTCTAGATATTCTGGTGTCCAAGAATCTCCAGTTATTCTAGTGAACCATCAGCTAAGGTAGCACATTAAACCTATCCTCTAGAAGTATGGTCTACCTGCAGTTTTGTGGTTAATTAGAAATGTTGTCAACAGATTTACAACTACACTCTCTGTAGTACTACAGTTTTTGGGCCCCCAAGGGAACCCGGTCAATATGTCTACTTACTAGTAATAACTCATACCCGACTACACATCTTGGGAGTTGATCGTATTTCTTTGGGACCTGCTTCAGAATTCTGCGGACAACAGACGAAGCAGTTGGACGGTTGTGGTTAAAATGATCAATGACTATCATTATGCTCTATAAAATGTATTGATCTGAACATCGGCCTAAGCAGTCTTGTAATCAGTATGTTCATCCTCCGCTGTCAGATGGCTCTTTTGATTCTCCATGTTATATGACATTTTAGCTGATGCATATGTCTGAGTGCTTTTCTGAATGTTGAGCGTGTCATAGTCTTTTTCTGACGTGTCTCACTACCTAAGCACTCCTACGCGGTCAGTAGTGCGACATACAATCTTATGAGTGTAACTACTTTTCGTCTAACTGCTCCCCTTTGGCCTGTCTGACAAGGTTGTATCTGGAAGGACTGGAGTCCTAGTCAGCATAGCCTGCCGAGTCAGAACATCACACAAGCCCGACCACCTCGCCAAGGTAGCAGCATAGGTCGATGGGCATTGTCCTGTCAGTCCAGCCTCGTTGAATCAGAGCGTCACCGGGCTAGTTTTATGCAATAGTGATAGGACAAACGAATTGACTTTAGCCCTCATGGTGCTCTATGAACTGTATATGCTATCGCGTTTGGTTATCCGACTGCGTTAGTGATTTGTTAAACTAAATTGGCAAGTGTTCAACCGCACGGTAACGTGAGCTTCCGTTTATTCTACTCCCATAAGCGTTATTATAACTGCAACTGGTGAATAATGCGAAATAAAGAGATTGACGGGAAAACCTATGGGAATGTGACAGCTGCGATCAATTGTGGTGATGTTCAATCTATATGAAAATCAAAATCCCCTATTACTCACCAGAAATTAATCTGTTGCATTATATTTCTCGCTTGTTAAGCCGCACTGATGGTCATCCCCTATTGAATGTTTGAGCTGCGTGCTCTACATACCGACGAATCGTTGGCTCCACCCTAGGTTGTTCAATGTAGCCAGTGATGTACGTAAGAAACCTAATGACGGCGAGCCTTTGACTAGAATGTGGGTCAGTGAACTTATTCAGAGGTTTCCACCATGGTCCGCATTGACAGCTTGGAACACTATCGTGTGTCCTCGACAATGACGTGCTTTCCCACGTAATTTTTTCACTCGTTCTTGTGTTTCTATCTGATGCTTTTGGCTTTACTTCCATTGTTAATGACACCTCAAGCTGCATTGTGGCTCACGTTTGGAAACAAAGACACGTGACTTGTATTCATTGATCAACCTCCGTGTAATTAGTACTTATAAACAGCCAACTGCGTCACTTTATTTGGTTGGTTTGAAGGTCACCGAGATCAGTAATCTCTCAACTAATGCGAGACATTCGACCATTTTTGCATGTTGCTAGGTAACACACCTATCAAAAGACATTCCGTTATTCCAGTAAACATTGACTTCTGACAGGTATTGGTGTATGTAAAATGGCTGCCCAAACCCTACACACACCTGTGAATAAAGTATCCTCTGCGAACTATCGCGCTGCCGTTTAGCCGCATTCCTACTGGTTTCTGGCTTCATCTTACGTTCACATTAGCTAAAGCAGATGAAGCATTAATCTTGTTTGGGGCTTCCGTTTAAGCTTCCAACTCATATTCTGTATCTATCGAGCGGGGTGTTTTTATATGGCGCTCGCCGTTAACTGACCTTGTTCGACAAGGTTCAACAACTCTATCCGAGGATTCTTCTTTCTTGTTTAGTAAATTTATGGGTTAATCCTTGTTAGTCTGAGGCTCGGCATGTGTAACGGTGCATCAGAATTGGTATCAATGAATTCCCATCTTCAACTAGAGTAATTATTCGCCGGCCCACAGTTTGTTCTGCAAAGCTTTCTTACTGAGACCTTCTGAAAGTGTTAACTGCTAAGGTCTGATCGGCTAACATTTGTATGTGACCTCGGCAATGCATTGCAGTTTTCTTTGCAGAAATGTCCACTGTTTTCTGTTGGAATACATTATTTTCCCGAAAAGCCTGGTTTACCCCTTTTTTGTGTCAACCTCGTTGTCATACCCCCACTACCAATCATCCATCTGTGTAAAATTAGTCTGTTTAACACCAAATTGTTGATGATACACGTGCGCGCTTTGAAGTTGCCTGCCGTTTATCACATCAACAGGTGAGTCATATGCTCATCTGTCAGGGTTGGAGTCAATGCACTACGGTATGTATGCAATAATAGGTGTGACATAAGTTGATAAACGCAATACATTTGTTAAAAGGGAATTGTTTTATGTTTGAGTGTGTTGGAAACTCAGATTAGTAAGACGTCTTGAGGCTAATGGATATTGTCACCAGTTGCCTGGCTCTATTTCTATCAAACCATTTTTAGGAGATCACAATATTAAATGATACAGTCTGTTCTCACTCTAATCAGTTCTGCGTCTTACACTGAGTGTGATACTGAATAGGAGTCGGATTTCTGATAATCGCTTCAACATGGACAGACTTATTTGACTTGGCGATATGCCATTACGTGTGACGTTTTGTTCAGTAGACTTTAGTCCTTCGAATCGTTGGATTGCCATTTCCACTCAGTAAACGAGCTGTTCAAGTGGGGGGATTTCGTTCCGATCCCGCTCTTTTTGTTGCACAGGTATGTTAGTGTTAATGTGTTAGGACTAACCTTAAAAAGATAACGTTTGTTCGTGCATCGCGCTCTCTTTTCATCGGTATTTGCTGTCTCTCTGAGCCTCATATCCTAAGTCCCTGCATTATCCTAGGCCTCTATTATTCGCCTTTGTCACATCTTAACAGGTGTTCACGGTTCGGTTATCCGATTATCCGCTACCTCGGCTACCAGCTTAGTTGGTGTTGTGGTTGCCCCTAACAAGAATGCAAAATTCGCGCTTCACAACTTCATGTTGGTCGATAGCCGACTTTATATTATCATTCCAGAAGGCCCATTTAAGGGTGACAAGCATCCAATAGACGACCGTTCCTTCTTCGTCACTTCTACCTATATCTCAATCAATTCTAGTCTGAATTCAATCAGAAGTGCACTTTATCAACATCTTGGCCTTTCTTATAATATAAAGTCTTCAGATCTCATAGTACTTGCTGGTGTCGTGAGCGCTGAAGGCTGCCGTCTGACCATGGCCGAAAATAGATCTGATGGACAAATGTCTGTTGAGGCAGTACGCAGAATATCATTTATCCTTAGTAGACATTACCTTCTGGTATAATGACCGCTGCTATGCGACATGGCGTTTTTTTCCGTTCGAACGACCTCTGTATCATTGCTGTGTCGTTACGAAACTAGTCTGAACCATAATTTTCATATACACGATTCACTTTCATTTCGTCGGCGAATTTCGTGATCTCATTTTCATGAATTCATCTGTTTTTAGCTTTGGAGTAAGACATTCACCGTACTCGTTCCTGGGTTACCTTATAATTTATAGCCACTTCCATATTTAATCGTATGGCCGAGTTTACCACGCTGTCACTAGAATTCTCAAACCTAAGTTCCAACCCCAAACACTAAGCATTTCTACTTAGGCTTAGATAGATTGACTGTGTACGGTGTCACAATATATCACATTAGAACAACTAGTGTGATGTGGGCGCTTGTGGATTTATTAACTGCGATTCCAATTGGATCGATCGCATTTTCAAGGGGTATCAGTCAACGTAGAATTGTGTGCATAATTTTCTCGGGACCCCTTCATTTACAAATTTGTGGGCGCACTAAATACCCTTGCCAAACTGAGTTCATTTTGAGGTAGTGATAAATTATCGTATTGCTTAACTCTACTTGGCAACTTATTGTGGTAACACCGTCACATTCCTTCTGATCTTACCGTATATCACTTTGATGTACCGACTGGCAAGCCATTTCTGAAATTCTTGTCCATTAGAACAGAATCCTGCACATATCGACATCAGCTGAAAGCTCAGAGGGATATATATGTATGTATGCTTTGTTTGTATCACTGTTGGCCAATATCTTTACTTAAAATTCTATTATACTAATTATAGTCTGTTAAATTTTTATTTATCTTTGGTAAATGTTGACAGTATACGCAGTGGTCTGGGCTTTATTGTTTCACCACTTTGCCCATTACGGGAGAATCTTCGGACTGTTCCATCCGTTCATTGGCACGTTTTATTTAAATGGTAGCATGCAATCTTCCTCCATCACTTTTGACGTGTTTTGCCACAATGGCGTACGTAACACTTGGCTTTTGTGGCAATGCTCTGGGTTCATATTGACTGCCGACGTCTCCATGCTAACTTGCACTGCTCTTCCTAGATTTTCGTATTCGTAACCATGACAACTGTTTTCCACCGTGAAATTAACTGGTTGGCCTTACGTCGTACATCGAATACAGTCGCCTGCTAGATCATGGTAACGCCGTAACGCCCACATACATGTTTGTGTGTCTATCGCATGACAGACTTGTGTTGCATTGGCAAACGGTTTTTGTTTGTCCAACTCTACGCGCGTATGTGTGGAGGCTGATGACTCATTCGGAGTGGTAGTGGCTTGTTTCCGGACCCTCTGTCCTGATGTCCCGCCTCGGCGACGTGCACCCTCACTGTTTGTGCACCTAATCGGTAATTGTGTGCTTCACAATCGAAACAGATTCCTTCAATTGTCTCAAGGTCAACGATCGATGTATGGGCAGGTAAGTCAGTTAGTACATCGACATTCCCGCGGACCGTAACTGAACTGTATACGCAGAAGCGGACAACCAACCCCATCTGTTAATTTTCTGATATGATGCTAAGTAGTGAGCATGAGTATTCTGGCTCGATTCCTGACTACACCATGTGCGACTGTCTTTAGATATCCTGGTTGTACAGAATGCACGTGTGATCTGTTTAATCACTAGAACGTTAGGATCGTATGTCCAGTCTGCATGCAACAATGCACCTGTTGCTGTGACATCTACTAGATCAAATATGGATCAGATATCGTTAGATTGTCCAAACTCAAAATGGGAATACTTGCACTAAGTTAGCATTCAAGCCTGAATTTATTATCGTTGGACTGTTAGTACGAAAACTGTTAAGATTCGAGCTCTTCAAATGTACCTTCAGAGATTGCCACCTACGAGATGAAAGTTTGCGCATCAGACCCAGAAAACCGTCTTTTGTGCATCGCTCGACAATTTACATTATTACACTGTGCGGAGCAACATTGGTATTTCAATAAATCTTGCCTATTCGGCTGATAAATGAAACTTATGGGTCGCTGCGAGTGATTCCGCAACCGGACAAAGTAAATTGGTCTCGAAATGGACCCAGGATAGATTTAATAACTTCGACTTTGGCTTTAACTTGAACGTTTTAGGTAAAATTTTACTCCTGTTGACCTACACGATACTGACTACGGCCACCATCACAGCATTTCGGTCAGCTATACTTTCGATGATTAGCATAATAATCACAACTTCAGTTTACTTCTCTGGAGTTTGTATAGATGTTAGTAGCTAGCGTCCTCGACTTTTATGATTGAAACACAAATGGTAAACGTTGTATGCTTTTTACTCCTCGAAAAATTGAGTTTACTCCCTTTTCCTGTATTGTACACTGGAAACGTTAGTGGCTGTCTGTCACGAAGAAGACTGTAGGTGTCGCAAACTTGTTCTAGGACCGCACTGCAAACACATCAGTGACCCAAAATGCCTCACACTATGCTCCTATGTTACGTTCAGTTACTTAAACAGACGTTCTACATTCCGCTTGTCCAGTACGTTCTTCCTTCCTTCATCTGAGCAATTGTCTTCAGTCGTGGTCTTTTTGGACCTAAAGACTGCTTTCGACTCTGTTGGTCGTAACGTTTTCTGGAGCTGTCTCCTTCGCAAGGGAGTACCAGAGAAATACGTGAATCTATTGAGATCACTGTATGCTCACTCTGCAAGCAGGGTGAGAGTTTATGGACAACTTTCTCGGGCGTTCATCACTTCTAGTGGTGTTCGTCAGGGGTGTCCGATTTCCCCCTTCCTGTTCAATTTTGTCATGGACGACATTCTGGAGGGTGCACTTCGAGATTACAGTGGGCTTGGAGTTGAACTTCTTCCTGGCGCTAGGTTGACCGCTTAGTTTTCTTTTGATAACTTTCAACCTTCTTAGTAACGTTTTCTTCTAGGATATTCCACGTCACTGTTGAGCTGAGCGGCAGCCCGAGCCACAGTACCTTTTGGTCAGGCTTATGGCTGCTGTGATGATGATGAAGTAATTATGGTCATATGTACGATCAAAGGAGAAATGATGACTGAGTTCGTCCAAAAAAGATCGTAGAATCTGGTTAACACCGAGAATCAAACAAAAGTAAGAACAGTCAACAACAAATCGTTCTGGAGTTACCAGTTCACTTGTGAGCCGTTTATATTGTTGTTCTAGTGTAAACTAGCGTCCGTAAATTAGTGTGGCTGTCAACAGAACTCGTGGAAAATGTATAGGCGATCATTTTACACAATAATTGGGATAGTATCACACTTTCACAGTGTATGTCAACATAAGCAGTATGTGAATATTGGCCAGATAATGCTACTTATGATGCATTACTTTACAAAATCATACCAAATTGATTTGGACAATCTGGTCCAGTAAATATTCAGTCAGTATATTTAGAAGCCCAACAAGCCTGGACTGAGAGTAATACGTCTATCACACGCGTCTGCCTAGTACTATGACCGTTCACATAATGGTGATGATGATGATGATGATGATGCTGAAGATGATGATGATGATGACGATGGTAATGATGACGGTAAGCGACGAAACGTTTTGGTGTAGTCGACAGCTGAACGTCATCTTTTGAACGCTCAGTAACGCGTAGGTAATTCGGATATGGAAAGTAAGAAAAACAGATTAGATGGGCTACTATCACTCCCTCTGCGCTCTAAACGCACTGGCTGCATCTAAGCGTTTTGTCACTTAAAGTACTCAATTATTCACAATCACAGAGGAAATAATAACACCAAGCGTCAGATGGGCCGCTCGAGTCCAGAGATACAATCAACAAAGGTCGATAGGATGAGAATATAATAAGTCAACTTCGTTCGATGATGCATACATGTAAACTGAGTACTTGCGAACCAGCCAACAGAAGCAGTACAGTCGAAGAAAGGTGGATGGGAACAGGCCGACAAATATTTGTATGATGTTATCTTGGGACTTCGGGTTGGTGTGCAAAACAAAGCTAAAAGGTCACCTCGGCGTGTAGTAAATGTTGTTTGTGTCAGCCTATCGGAATGTGAGAGTTGTAATCAAGTATGTGTTATTCATTCTGAAAGTTGAGACGTTTCTTGTTTCGGGCACTGTTATGTGACGCTCAATGAAACAGAAACCAGGGCTAGGTTCTGATCAAACTCAACTGCACTAAAACAACGGAGCTGTATTTATACTAAACATTCCAACCTATTGACAAATTCGTTTATTCATCTTCATTGGCCTATAGCATGTTTGATTTCATTGGATGACATGCCATTTGTTGTGCTCATAATGTTGGTTTTCGATCCGGTAGTGTTGCTTGGTATGTTGGTCGCTTCTAGCGTGCTAATCAGTTACGCGGTGTTGATCATTGTGCCAGTTGATGCATCTCGTCATATAATCATCATCTCGCATGATTACCGGCGGATATATCAGATTTTGCTGTTTGGCCTGAGATTGAGACTGTTCAAGTCAATAATCAGCACCAGCTACCATCACAAGACACGCACAAACGGCAAAAATATCATCAAGAGGTGTATGATAACCCTGAAGCATTACGAACGGAGACTTGGCTAATATTGAATGAAGTCAGAACAGATTCAGGAGATCACAAAACAACACACGAATATTGAGGGGGACAGCTGGAGAATTTTTTACTCACATGTAAGAATTCGTAACAGCGCCGGCCAGAACTGTCCTGGATGGGTTCCACATTTCAGGTGTTGTTAATGATCTGGTTCTCAAAACTCCTTACGAGAAATTAGACTGGTGGCTACCTAAAGTTACATAATATTGTGTTATGACTAATTACCTTAAGTTAAAGTTACTCTGAAACTAGAGCTGTTTTTTTATGACTCCCACCAGCACTTTGGTGTAACATGGGTGGCCTCGCTGAACATCTTTCAGTGGACATTTTCATTACGTCATATCCCAAAGCAGCGAACCCCCTCAACTAAGTGGCAGCCTCTAACGGTTTACTTCAAGGAAGACTGTTCAACGTCATCATTATCTTCATCATAACAGCCATGAGCCTGACCAAAAGGTACTGTAGCTCGAGCCGCCGTTCACCTCAACAGTGACGTGGAATATCCTAGAAGAAAACGTTATTGAGAAAGTCAAAAGTCATCAAAAGAAGACTGAACGGGAGAACTAGAAATGGTATGGATACAGGTACGGCATTGACTGCGACACATTGCTATCTCGGATAGCGTCTCTAACCAGCGGTTTGAGTGATCACGAGGACCCCATCCAGGCAGGCGACACCTACCTACTTTGCTCAATGGAGCAGTCAAGGTCTTCATATTTCGTGACCACGTTGTTGCTTGACCACCACGCGGTTTTACCCAATTGTTGCCCGGTACGGTAAACGCTCAGCTGGCATACGGAGAACATGACCCA
>LUCH01001877.1:37601-65078 GCA_013368495.1 Paragonimus heterotremus
AGAGCACTAGTCAAAGCAGCTTACTGACCGACTTGTCGAAGTATGCGGACAGTGAAGGCGCCAATGTTTATCTGGTGTCTTGGTCTCCGAAAACAATTATCGCCCGAAGGCACATGGGAAGCAGAATACATGGGGGGGGTGAAATAGTAGGAGGAAGTTATGTTGAGTGAATAATGTTACTGTCAGGAGAACAATAACTTCTGACAGTTCCCGGCCGTTTATACCGCGGAATGGGGTTGACTTGAGGAACCCCACCTCGAGTCTGTGACTCAAAAATCTGACCTGCGAGACAACAGGATATGGGGTTTTCTTGGGGGATCTCACCCGGAGCCAATGGCTCAAGAGTCTGACTCACCTGACTGATGGGCTTGCCTAGCTCGAGGGCGCAGTGAGTAAGACATTGATGTCTGATTCTGAGTACTGCTGCGAACAGTGGGTGTACTCGACCGTATTAAATAATACGTCCGTGGTCACCGTTGGTCACCGTTGAGCGATCGGTGTGCTCTTTGTTTGAGGGTACCTTTTCTAACTCCCTTCTTCCTGATATGGAAGACAGGGGTGCTGTTATTATAAAAATAGTTTTGATGTATGCCCATAGGATCGTGTCTCACTACCTAAGCAATCGTACGCGGTCAGTAGTGCGACATACAATCCTGTGAGTATAACTGCTTTTCGTCTGACTGCTCCCCTTTGGCCTGTCTGACAAGGTTGTACCTGAAAGGACCGGAGTACTAGTGAGCATAGCCTGCCGGATCAAAATAGTACACAAACCCGACCACCTCGTCAAGGTTGCAGTACTGGTCGGGAATCGCTTCATCTACTTGGGTGGAATCTTCTTCTCAGTGTGTTGTATTGTTGATTAAGTCTCCACAAGGATTGCGGAAGCATGTAGTGCATTTGCCAGTCCATATCACTTGCGGCATCTTAAAGACATCCATTTGTCGATTAAAGACAGGGTTTGTAATCTGCGCGCGCTCTCTTTTGCTCTGTTGATTACAGGCTCGGCCCACTTCTGCGGAAGATGCATGCAAATCATCAGTTCTCTAATATTATTCTCTCCGCCAACTAGCCTGTGTCACGTGAGCTAGTTTTCTGAGCAACGCGACAGTGTGTTTGCGCACGTATGGGAAATGTGTAAGTTCGCAACCGATAACCAAGGTAGTGAAAATGCGCAAGTTTTGCTGATTAGGTCAAGTACTCCGATGCCGATGGGGCGTCTGCCATACTGCACATTGCTCACTGTGACTGCCCACGATAGGAAGAAACTGCAAGGCGGCCAGCCGATAAGTTTGTCACAGACCATGAAAACTTTAACAGTCCCGCTGTGCAAGGTTAACATGTGCTGTCTACCTGGTAATATAGTTCGGCCGTATCCACGTCGATGGTTGAAAGAACTTTGACGTGGTAGCGTCGTATTCCATGGCGAGGTTATATCCGAAATCTTGTTCACTCTTCCTTTCCGTGGTGTTCACGTGTTTGTTTGTTTCCTTCCTGTTATTCTTCGCATCATATTTATACTTATCTGTTACTTTGCAACCTCGTGAACCGACGGAAGCTCGAGCCACTATATCCACGCGTATGGCTCAACGCTGTAGGTACTGATGATGATGATGAAATATGATTCCTTTTGTCTATCTATATCCTACCCTATTGCAAAACTGCCCTCAGTAATTCCTCTTAAACAGATATATCTCGCTCTGAAATGTACTCACGTCCTCATAGGACTGTTGTTCCATGTGATCTCTCGTTTCTTTAATTTTCCTTTTTCTGAAGCTTCATTATTCAAGCCTTTTTCTGCAATACTTGATTTCATGTCAAACCCAAGAAGGTTGCAAACGCAAAAGTATCATGACATGTAGGTGCTTCGAGAAACGAATCCAATTACGTAAAATCGTTCATCAACTTATGAACTGCTCATAAGACGATTCTCGTTTTATTCACTCGCGTAGATCTGCGTACTGGTTTGATTTCAAACAACGTTTTATTTTCGATCCCATCGCCACCGTTATGGCCTGCGTGTTGACGTTTAGCCAACGATGTGCCTAAATGTCCATGTGAAAAGCCCGCAAACTGACAGGATTAATACTCCACTCAAATCGGTTTCCTATCTCATTTCTCTCTCTTTCAGTAGCGTCGTCAGCCGAAACGGCGATGCGTCAGACGCATTTTGACTAGTACTATGCACACCAGTTTTTATCCTAAAAGAATACCTGTTCGGAATAAGAGTTTACTTATCCTTGGATTTTATATCAATTGACCGATCACTACAGGGTGGCATCATCAATCACTTGTTTGGTCATAAGCTTTCTACCATTTACTGAAGTCATTATCCTAGATCTGGTTTCACGTTAACGACAACGACAATGCACGCTTTCTTCACTATTTCAAAATAAGTATGAGGAACTTTGGGCAGTAATGTACAACTGTAAAAGTCACTATTTCAAATATCCTAATTGTGTGTTTTATACAGCATTCTATCTGGCTAATATACATTGACTTTATAGTGAGCGACATTACAAATGTGATGGGTTTTATTTGACAGTCTACTTAGTTACTCGAAATATGCAAAATGTGCTAATCGTGTATAATATTCATCATACAATTTTCGAGGGCAATGTTGCTACTTATAAAACGACAATTAAAACAGAATTCGATGGAAGCCACTATACATCCTTAAATCTCCATATTTCACATTTTTATTTCTTTCTATGGTAGGGCATACGACAGATTTGAGCTGTATTGGTTACCTCCCGTGTTATGTTGAATTTAGTTGACAAGTTCACTGAATGACGAGAGAGAGAAAGAAAAGCTGTGAAACTGGGATGCATAGCTACCAATGTTGTGAGCCAAGAATGCGGATGGCGCAAGGAAAACCAATACATGGGTTATGAGGCTCGACAAGACTACAAACAAAAACACTCATCTGCGTACTACTCGTCTCAGAACTTCAAGTTTGCCTCGGACGTCAATGCTCAGTTCCTTTGTGTACCGAGAACCATTTCATGTCACGCTGCATTCTTCTGGTATTTTTCTCGCGAGTACTTAAATGTCAAAATTTATGTTTCCGTCTAGCTGCTGAATGGTGGTGGTGTGAGTAGTATAGTGCGATTGCTCGTCCTCAATAAACGAGTTCCTTTTATTATCGATCGTACACACGATATAATTTGCTGGTAGTTTTTTTTTTCGGAGATAGTACGCAGCTTCAAATGGATGACACTTCCGGATTACTTTGAGCTAAGCCTGAGAGACGACTTTGTTGGTGTTTATGAAGCACGTAGACAAAACAAACGAACATCACTGCCGTATTCTTCAATCGGTGTTGTAGCAATGTGTTAGTGAACTATCCTTGATTTATGTAATGGAAGTCTGTTGTTGGTCAAACACGGTTAACTGATTTGCAGTGTATCACATTAGATGAGTCAACAGACTGCAAAAATCCTGTTAACCTTCTCAGTGAATTTTCCACCTACACTGATAACCGTCGTTCAGGTTTTCTTGGTTCCCGGTATTCATATTCGATGATGAGAACGAACAAAAGTTATGTCTTCTCGGAGACCGTCCCTCTTGAGGTTAAGGATAATTTAGAAATTCCAGGGATGGTACACAATACACTAATATCGGGGCACAGTTTGTAATCTTTGAAAAACTTATGGCCATGTTCGCACAGTGCACTTCTCTTTGAATGTCATGGAGCTGAAAGTGCTTTTTGTGTACTGTTGCGGAAAGGTTCATATCTTCACTGATGACAAGCTTTTCTGCATTCGTGAATTGCTTCCGATAGAATGACGGGCTGGTTATTGGATGCATGCTCATCTGTCCCATTCTGGTTGTACGAAGATTTTTTTATTGTTTTACAGATATGGATTACAGGTCGTACTGGATAAGTAGAACGGGGTCATTGCACCACGTATCTGTACGTTACGTACGAATTGTCAAGATAAAGGCCACATGACGTCCACGATGTGTGAAACTGATAGGAATAATATCTGTGGCGTGGGACAACCTTGCCTGTCCGCAAAATGATCTGTTCGACTGTCTCGCGTTGACGGAGCCTTTCATATGTGAATTTATCGATTTGGATGAATTTGCCGAATCGGTTTGTGACTTGCAAAAGTGGCAGAACGGCTCAAGATAGAAGCCTGAAACCGATATATTCGTGTAGCACTCGCGTTGACGGAGCCTTTAGATTCCAAGGTGTTACGTTGTGGTGACAAAGGTTGTTGTCTCTCTATAGAGAATCGAAGCTAACTAGAGCTAAAACCGTAGGTCGTGATCTTACCCACGAGTCATCTCTCTGCGGTCTCAGATTGCTGTAGAACCTCCATGGTACCAAACGAAAATTTTCTTCAATGAGTTAGTCAATCTTGAGGAGGCCTACTGAGCAAAGAACTATAAGAATCGGAATCCGGAATTTGGGAATATACGGAAGCAGGACGAAGAATAAAAACTAACGGTTCTGAAGAGCGATGTGATCTGGAATCTACGCGGTTAGTGTATCCTGTTCTGCTCGATCAGTGACACATTTTGGGATTTTACGTTCCACTCTCGTTTCGACACTGTTGAGTCTCCGTCACTGCGTAATTTTGTTTGTCTGCGTAAATGACAAGTCTGACCGGATGATAATGTGGCCCGGGTCGCTGTTCACCATATCAATGACGAAAAATATTTGGAAGAAAAATTCCACTTAAGGAAACTGGCGCATATATGCAGTCGATTATGGTATACTGCCATGACGGGTAAGTGCATCTAGTTACGTATAATGCTGATGCCCAGTGTCGCCTATTCGTAACGCGAAACTCTCTTTAGGTTCAACTCTTTCCTGCTGAAGAATCAATTCAATAGTGTATCACGGTTAACTTGTAAACGTGTTAACGGCAACTCTTTTTTTCAATCATTTCGAAGATGTAAACATTTCTGGGAAAAGGTGAATAAGTGGGATCAAAAAGTATTCCTAACAACTTTATCGTTGACAGAAAAGTGCTCAAGCTTGTATAGAAACTTCTGAAGAAATGGTGTAAGTTATATTGGCCATTGTGACAAGCAGTCCTCACACTACAATCATATCTGTAACTATCATTTGAGGATTGGTGCCATCGACCCTACATCTTCTGAAGCACTGGCAACAAATCACAGCAAGTGAAGGTGAGCAGAAAGACAGGTGTGCTCCATAATGGTTTGAAGAGAACCCAGTCGTGCTGTGTGAAAAAATAGCATAAGTGCCTACACAAGCAACAACCAACACTGTTGTAAATGAAGCTCCGACACTGGATTTTACATGTACAACACGAGCCACAGACGGATGCAGGAAGATGTGGCGTAGATAATGCCATGGAATACATGACATAAAAAACAGCCTTCTTGTGTTATTTGGGACAATCACCAAATGAATCGACCAAGTACACTTACGCCCTATCTCCCATTAGAACTTTCGGGGATCTTATGGTTAATAGAATGTTGCCTAAGTAATTATGGTAACATATATTGTACATCACCCACAGTTGATCTCAGCTTCTACATTCACTTAAGCCTCTCATCTAATCTCCCTTGAAAGGAAACGTTAGACTCTAGTTTCTCTTTTCTTTGAACTTCTCAATAGTGCGTATTGCCACTGTCGAGATTTAAATTCAACTCCGCGTTTTTGTGTAGAGATCTGCTTAACCGCCGTTCAGTTTGCTTCATGTTAAGATTGACACATTTATCCCGTCTGAACAGTCGATCACATTCACTTTTGAGTAATGGTCGTGATAGGTTTATAACTTGTTGATAGGCTCCAACAAGATCATAACGGAAGTCTGTGTTCCAAAGAGGCTGACCAATAAGTTTGTCTGTGTGCGAAGGCCATGGTGGGATCCAAGTAGTATTTGAATTATGTGTACTGAAGAAAATGCAAAACGCCTTAACTTTTGGAATTATTAAATGTGAAGACGTCAAATTGACCGATTTGCCGTTCCTGTTGAGCCTTCCCGCCGGAACAATGGAGAGTTGCCGCTGAGATTTAGACCTCCGACTGTCACGTCACTAGCATATTTGAACAGAGACGCCTCTGAGAGAAAGCGCAAATGTTTCACAGAAAAGACTAACGAAGACAAGGTTGCATCTTGAAAATGGATTGTTCTTTTAGCATTTGAACCATACTGTATCAAGAAAGCAGTTTTGAACAACCAAGCTGGAGAACACGTTTAGCATAAACATTCGCAAGGATTTTTGGCAAAACATTTCTATCGGGACTGTTGAAAACATTTCTATAAATTAGGAGGCATAGTTTTACAGTTTTATAGTCCATATAGGCTATAACTATTTTATGTAGGTCGGTGACACCGTTATTTTGTTGTTTCATGTTCGCCTTATAGACTTCTGTCTAAGTGTAGGTAGTGTCTGGTTGTATTTTGACGGGTACGACTTCGCATGTATGGTTTTGTTTCTTCTTTCGTATGATAAACTCGTTGTGACAGGATAGCCGTAAATGTGTATGCATCATTTTCTTCAGGTATTTTGCGTTTGCGTTTTTAAAACAAAAGATCGTATATCTCTTTCGTTCGAGTCTTTAATTCTAGAGGTTCATTCATTCCCCCGCTTCGCGCAGATATTCTTGCCCGTACTAGTCGATAGTATGTTCATGCCTACTCGTTATCCTTTTCAGTATTGTTTTCTTGGTACGACTTCGGTTAGTGTTGCCGGAACAGTTTTTTATGCGTGCACTTACTGTATAGTTCCGCTTCGTTTTTGTTCACTCTGTTGCTCTTAGAATGGTGCATCACCAGCCTTGGGTGTTTCATGTGTGAAATGTTTCAACCGTACGCTTGTCCTGAAAGTTGAGAATGATTGGGCTAGCTTTCAAGCCTAGGACACTGCGTAAAGAAACGCTACGAATTTGGTTTGTGTCAGTTCATCCACCGGTCCATTCATGTATGCGCACTCGCGTGTGCGATAGTTTGTCGATTCCTTGGCCACGTCTACATACATACACAGACTTTCTCCTTGATTATATCGCTGTTTACTGCCATCTCGTGGGCTATTCATCTTCTATAATGTGTATGTTTTTTGGTATGTGTGCGTAGCAAAACTCCGTCCTCCGGATGATTGCCAGGTGTCTGTGCGCAAATTCAATGGGAAGTTTGTTGGCAACGATAGGAAATGGCCTTTTGACCTTATTCAACTTCACTCGGGGTCTTCTGATATTACACATCGTATTGAACGCTCTAATCCACTTGTGTTTGCTGTTCTTGTTTATTCTGTCTTCATTTCGTAGATCGGTTGTGGTAAAGGTTCGAGTTAGTAATTAATTGATTGCTATTCACGCGTCGAGTGGCCTTACCACATCCCACCATTCGTAAAATGACAGTTTAGTATGACGGATTCAGTGTGGAGTGCCACTTTTGTTCATAGTATGTTCGTTATCACTCGTGATCTAACCTTTGTTAACTGTGGTTAAGTGTCTATTCAAGAAAAGTTGTTTGTTTTAAGTTCCCACACCATTAGAAAGTAACCGTCTACTGTGACTACAATTTCAATTTCCCCACTAATGATAAAAATACTAAAGTTCTACTTTTGTCGATATATCGTCAAGATTTCTGTACCCAAGATTGAGAACGAGTAGGGTTCTTAGTCGTAGACTCTCTGTGGGTCGTGCGTTATGTTGACGTAGTGGTTGTTTAGCGTTTGGCCAAAAATTAATTCCTTTCTGGAATAAAATATCACCCTTGCTACACTCTCCAACCAAGACGCCCAAGTCATTATCGAGTTTCTATTTGTTTATGTTGCTAAAGTAATGTTTTTGTTGTTGATTTACAACAATTGCATTCAGCTCAATGAATCAACAGGATGTGTACGACATTGCACTGTACCAAGTCACAGTGTTTGCAATGAACGTGCAACCTAACAAACTCCTTAAGAATTATTGATGAGTAATAGGGGATTTGTTTGCCTGAGTTGCATCATATTACGGTTAACCTTTTCCAGTTCCTGAGTAACCTCTAACTATCGTTTTTTGTTCACCTCAGTCTCTCAAATTTGGCAAATCGCAATTCCCCAATCGGTATTCTCCTTCGTATGGACGAACGCCTTCGCCAGTTAATGCACCTAATCGAACTTCACTTAACTACGCACCCCGTACCGGGCTGATTGCTACCGGGACCGTTCAGGATCGATTTGTTTCGCCAGCTGCTCCTAAAGCCTCGATGGAAGCGGTTTCCGAGCTGACCGGCTCGTTGTCCAGTGTTCGTCTACGTCAGGTTAGTCGTGCGTACTTCCAATCTTGTCTCCTGCATGTGCGCAATTGTGTGTCAAACTGTTGTGTCTATTATCTAGAACAGTTGCTAGAAATAGAGCTTGGGGGGATCTATGAGTTAGGTTAGAAATGACACCGAGTAATCGACCAACAACAATGTATTTTTCTCTACTCGCCTTGTCAAATGCATTAGATAGGGTTATACTACGCGACGACCTGTACGGTAGGGAACTAGTCATAATGTAAAAAAACATGACTGTATGTGAGCTGATATGTTGCTAGGCGCTAGCCACGGATGAAGGAGTGGTTTTGATTCTCGACTAATGTTTGTACAGCAATGTAGCTGTTGAGTGGTGGTGATTTTTTCGGAATGGAGGAGCCAGTTCCTATTCAGTTTTAATCTGGTCCCTGTCTATCGTTCCGAGTGACTCTGCCGACGTGATCATCATATCGCCTAGTTAACCCCAATAGAGGTGCATAAATCACATACCGTGTCAAGTCTCAGTTTCCCTGTCAATTTTGACGTCCGGAAATACAAATCATAAAAAGGAAAATTGTGGAGTGATATAATTTCTTACTTTCTTATCCACCACAAACATGCATTCTGTGGTGTACACCGAACCGAACGAATCACTACTCATCAGGAATCACAGTAAGTCACATTAAATGAGAACAACGGCAGGACTTACGTACTAAATTATAGGATAAAATCCATCAAAATCAGAGCAACTTCTGCACTACAGTGGGTTGCTTTTGAATATGTGGTCTCGGTTTTAGACGTGTGATTAACAGAGTCTCGATCATAAGCATTCGGAATTTTCAACTGTCACTGAATTTTACAAAAGGTACATCGATGAGTATTCTACTCGTCGTCTCTGAACCTGATTACATTGTTCATGCAATAAAAATTTTTAACAGTTTAAACGAAACCCTGAACGTCACCTGTACGATGGAACGGAATAATTCTGTGGCGTTCCTGGATATATTACACTCGCGTTTCCCGGTTGGCTCAGTTAAACATTCTGTCTATTACGACCAAAATGGGCGGGCAATACTCACAGTTTGTAGACTTTCAGCCAACTTGACACAAGAGGGCGCCTACTACAACACTATTTCATCGGGCCAGACGCATCTACAGATCTAAAGCTCTGCACAAAGAACTTCTAACGAAAACACTACTGGATACCGGTTGAATTTTATCGAGTATCATTGCAAAAGACCCTTTCCACAACCAGGTACATAAATCACATCATAAGAATCTGTGTTTATTAAAACTCCTTATAGAAATACTGTGTCCTTGGAGCTAATCTGTCGGACACTGAATATCTCAATCAAACTAGCATATTAGGTTACCTCCTTACGATTACTAACCACCACACTGTCACTTACGAAAATGGTCAAACTATTTATCGACAGTCCTCACTGTACTTATCAACGTAAGTTTAGTTGTGGTGCCCGCTATCTAAGAAGTCTGAAGGAAGTTTAACCATCCGAACAGCAGAGCATATTCTTAAGTGGGTAGTTGAACAAGATGGCGAAAGAAAACTTTGAATTGCGACCGGTTGCTTATATCACCAGTCGGTCGTCACTTAGTCACAAGTGGGCATAGCATAGACTTGTCTAATTGCTTTGTAGTTCTATTACTTAATCAAAATTCAGTTTTGTTGGAGCTGGTCGAACCACTCCTAATCACATGTGTAAAACCGAGCCTATGTCTCCAAAAGCAAACTAATGCGACGTCAAAGTTGCCCTGGTTTTGCTGCGTTTTTTTTGTTACGTGATTTAGTACCTTAGTTCTGTCCGTTGTTCTGACCTAATATGATTTATTCGGCTTGTTGCACATTACAATATGCATGTTTGTGGTTGATGGGCATTGCAACCACAGAGGCATCAGTTTGGTGTCAATTGCGTCCAAGTTACTCACTGGCCTTATTTTACGTCGGCTTACTAAGCCCAGAGAAAGCCAGATACGTGAAGAACAGGCAGGATTTCGATCCGGTCGAGGGTGCATTGATCATATTTTTACCTTGCGACGGATCTTGGAACATCGGCACTGTTACAGACAGCCGACAGTCGTGATCTTTTTGGATCTAAAGGCTGCTTTCGATTCAGTTGCTCGTAACGTTCTCTGGAGCTTTCTCCTTCGCAAGGGAGTACCAGAGAAATACGTGAATCTATTGAGATCACTGTATGCTCACTCTGCAAGCAGGGTGAGAGTTTATGGACAACGGTCTCGAGCGTTCATCACTTCTACTGTTGTCCGTCAGGGGTGTCCGATTTCCCCCTTCCTGTTCAATTTTGTCATGGACGACATTCTGAAGAGTGCTCTTCGCGAATCCAGTGGGCTTGGAGCTGAGCTTCTTCCTGGCGCTAGATTGACCAATCTGGAGTTTGCGGACGACATTGTTTTACTTAGCCCCTCTGCCGAAGACATGCAGACCATGCTGGACAGGTTGAGCGACCGAGCTAGTATGTATGGAATGCGCTTTGCACCTTCAAAGTGCAAAGTGTTGCTTCAAGACTGGGGCATTTCCACTCCTACTTTGTTTATTGCAGGTAATCCGCTTGAGACTGTGAACAGTTTCACATACTTAGGTAGCACTATCTCGTCAGCCTGTACTATTGCTGATGAGATATCAGCGAGGATAACAAAGGCACGCTTTGCCTTTGCCGAAATGTGTCATCTGTGGCGTCGAAAAGACGTCCGGTTGTCACTGAAAGGAAGTGTATATAATGCCTGCGTGCGCTCCATTTTGCTTTATGGTTCGGAAACGTGGCCTGTTCACAAAGAAGATATCAACAAACTTGCTGTGTTTGACCATCGTTGTCACCGCCAATTGGCCCATATTGAGTGGACTGATTGCGTGAGCAATGTGGCCGGTCGCCGGCGCGTATTCCGGAATACTCGGGATGCGCGATCAATTGGTCAACTAATTACGTTGCACAGCTTGAGATGGTTGGGCCATGTTCTCCGTATGCCAGCTGAGCGTTTACCGTACCGGGCATTATATACTGAGACCACCAACAATAGGGTAAAACCGCGTGGTGGTCAATCAACAACGTGGTCACGAAATATGAAGACCTTGACTGTTCCATTGAGCAAAGTAGGTAGGTGTCACCTGCCTGGATGAGGTCCTCGTGATCACCCAAACCGCTGGTTAGAGACGCTGTCGGAGATGGCGATGTGTCGCAGTCAATTGCGTACCTGTATCCATACCATTTCTAGTTCTTCCGCCTAGTCTTCTTTTATTAATTGTCAACCTTCTTAGTAGCGTTTTCTTCTAGGATATTCCACGTCACTGTTGAGGTGAGCGGTTGCCCGAGCCACAGTACCATTTGGTCAGGCTCATGGCTGTTATGATGATGATGATGATGATCATTAAACAATTTTTGTTTCCTGGTTTGTGTTTTCAAATTAATTTAGGGGATCAGTTATTTCATTTTTTTCGCCATGTTGATTTAAAAGGAAGTGGAATCAACTTCTTCTTGTCTTCGATCAATACATTCAATTCATACTTTTCAACCCAAGCTAATAGTTTTTAAACATAGTTTGTCAACTTATCTTGTTCTTTTTACGTTTTGCCTGTGTATGCCACTCTGTCTGGCTATCTGGACTTTTCATACCCGTATTATGTTGTTTGTTGACACATCTTCTGAAGGACTCCATTCTGTCCGTTTGATTTTAATACGTTAAACCCGCTTCCTGTTTATTTTCTCGCGGCTAGCACCCATTTTATGAGGCAATTTGCTTTCATATGCCACTTTCGACACAAATCCTGATTACTTACTGTGTACGCTGATGTAACTATGAGAGCCGAATGTTCGACTTTGTTTTCTGCGCTTTCCGTGATTTACTTGCACTCACGTTTTTCTTTCAATGTGAGGTCGCTGTTTATGACAAGTTTATAGCCATGAGGCAGGTTGCTATCTCCTCCCAAAACTCTAGACTAATATGTTTGCTTAGTACTTTATGTATACATTCAACGAACCACCGCGCTAACTCGAATAACGACCGTTTGCACACGACACTCAGTCACTCTCGCATCAAAGTGTGAATGTTGGACTTTTGCAACCTTACAATCGATTTCCGTTTTTTTGTTTGTTTTCTGCGTCCAACAGGTCTGTTTGGCTTGTTTGTCGTTCAGCTACACTCACATACGCACCTTTTGCGTTGATTATTTGTTAAATGGCTAGAATCGTGTGTACAACGTTGTTTGGTGATTAGCTTGACTTCATCCGGAGCCGACGTACAATCTGGCTCATCTGTAGGGACGAATCTGCTGACTGTGATCAGTGCTCTTAGTGGAATTGGTGGCTCCGTCTTTCTTGACTCTGAAGCTAAACCTTTTGTGCCAATATGTGACATCATAAGTGGACCTGTTCTCGGTAACAGTACCACTGATACTAAGCCATGTTCGATCGTATTTTCTGTGAAGTCGCTAGACAATCATTTTGGACCATTGTAACTTTCAGGATTTTCATCGGTCTCATATATCTAGACGCATAACGAAATAAGTCTAGGAAAGGTGAACAGGTGTTTAAGCTGTTCGCCAACGCACCGATTATCATTTAATCTTGTAACTGATGTTGCAGCATCGATATTCCCATATGAAGCGAGGTTTCGTTTTTTTTGGACCAGTGGACTCATTTCGCCTATGTGGATCTTAGTACCTTAGTGGACCGTCTCATTTGTTGATGAAATGCGAACAAACTGTGCTAATTTGTTGAACCACTCATATGTTGCTCGATTTGTTGAGAAACTTGTCCAATCGAAAAGTGACGAGATTGGATCGGTTTTTTTTACTTTCTCTTAATTGGTTATAAACAAGCTTATCCGCTTATTTTATGCAGTAAAATAATAACACCGCTGTGACTTGTTAACACCTCTTTAGCCTGAACGAACACATTCCATTTGAGTTACTATCCCCCATTTCTGCTACAACAACGAGATTTCGAAGTGAAACTTCATAGCCATCTTATAGGTATGAGTATCACGAGACACCATACCACTGTACGTGGAGTCTTGAGTAAAAGTAAAATAATGATTTGTATGAATCGACTTCCGCCTGTATATGTGGTGTATTCTCAATTGAAGAAGTGACACACGTAGAGGTCGACAGAGTTCGAAACGGTAGATGAGCTAACACTGTAACAAATGGCACCATCGGTGGCATTTGTTTGGAGAATCCGTTCTACTTGCTCACCGTATTTTTCCATACCAGAATTTATGGCCACTACTTATCACAGTTTTGTGATACGTCTCCAAGTTGAAAGTCTCTATAGATACGGAGTTCATTTTGTTACTTTTTTGCTGGTAGTAGTGCATTCTAAGATTCTTTGTGTGGTTTATCTTGTTTAATACACGATATTTCAGTCTTCCGAATCAATCCTGGTTAACAAAAATCAAGTCCATCGATCAAGATTGTCCGATCTTGGGAAACACACAGACGACGTACCATCGGTTTCACACTGTTCTCAACCCAAGGGCCAATTGGGAACTGCGAATAAGGACTGCTTATTAACTGTGCAACCTTACATGGCCAACGTGGCACGGGGAGGCTCACCAGTACTACTGGGTCGTCGTGACCCTCAACTTCACTTAGACAACCGACGGGTTTCATTTGACCCGACGCTGGTTGAACATGTGGACGAAAGCCATATTTCGGATCTACCACTACCATCACCACCGCCCTATGTTAGGCTTAACAGCTGGTCGTCGTCAGGAGAGCAGAAAAGTCATAGAGACCTGCCTCCTCCTGTGGTGTGTGTTGTTTCCTATTTGCCAACGTGCTTAGTTTATGCGGTTTTCTCCCCATTTTTCTTAGCTGATACACTATTCCCCTCACCTCCACACCATGTTGGTTGTATTCTCACCCGTAATATAGCCCATCAATACATATCGCTTTGGTGTATGTTTGTTGGCTTGTGTTTAAAGTCTATTTGTGTGACTCGGCCAATCAACCGCTGCACGCTGTGGCTGCTTCCATGTTACACTTGTCTGTTCCTTTACACTCGCATTTTTGTACGCCAGCCTTGGTGTGTGAATGCCGTAGTACTTCCGCTCGAAATTGCTGTAGACAAGCAGATGGGCCATAAGTCGATCAGTTTCTGAATATTTGTGAAGAGCAGACTCTTCGGACCATACTTCTCATCATTTCCAACCTTGTTTGAACTGGGAAGGCGATCGTTTGCATAATTCGAACGAGCCCTGTATGCTTGTGATGATGGCTGTTCTTATATCAATGTTGGTTTTCTTCCTAATGTGTTTTGAATAACTCTCTCGGGCACCATTCACACCTCTAGTGGATATAAAACGAATTGTTAACTTTCACCCTGTTTTCTACACAAAGTATGTGCCGTCTCTTTCTTGCTTTTTTCATTCTTGTGTAAACAACCTGCCATTGAGACCTTTGATTATTGTCTGCAATTTGACAGACAGCCGAACTGGTATATATAACATCGTTTCCCTTCAAATCTATGACGGCACCCTGCAGTTCATCCGAGTTATCTGTTTACTGTGGCAATGCACAAGTCACTCGGAATAAGGAAACAGTTTTTGTTTCAATTTACCAGTCTCTCCGTGACATCTCTGGACAATCGTTGTTTTGTTTATTTCGTATGAACTGAGCTCGCTTTTTCATTCAAATACGAAGTCACATCTCGTCCCAGTTTACAAGGTGTGCTGTCCTTCGGGGCATCGGCCATGTCTTGTGTACGTTAACCTCAACACGAAGCAGATCGAATCAGTGACTCAGTTTCTCCGTAACGGCAAGACTAAAATGCAGGAAACAAGACTTCTCCGTAACGAAACAATTGTGGTTGTTCCATTTTCGCTATTTGGTGATGATGAGTCCCTTTGCACGTAATTGATTCAGCGAACTTATTTACACTTCCATCAACATACTGATCCTGGGGAATTTGATAACACTTCATTTTGCCCCAACTTTCCCTGTAGATTTACGATGACTGGTTTCTAACATGTTTGCTCTGACAACACTCTCGTTGCTTTATTGTCTCAATCTCGTATATCACCATTTTGAACTAATTGTTTGCCGTTCAAAATTAGCTTCAGCCAGTCGTCTATATCATTGTGTTCAGCATTGATAATTCTATGGTTTGGGGTCATATCTCACTCTGTTCACTCGGTAGCTCACAAGTTGTATTGAACCCAATGCTTAAAAAAAAAATACCCAAAACTGTTCACGGGTGAGCTCTCCACGATATATTTGACCTGTGGCCTGTGTCCCGTACCCACACCACACTTTTGTGTATGTGTGAAAGAGGGCTGAGGGTTTACTCACCTCTTTTTTCGGTTGAGTTGAGCTAAAAAGTTACCAGTTGATTCTCAATCGGTTTTGATTGGGACCGTGACTATCCTGTAACCACTACGTACGCCACAATGGGAACATTTTTTTGGTGGACCTTACTAACCATTGGCTCCGTTGCGTATCGAGGCCACATGTATCAGTTTGTGCAATGAAACACGTCCAGTAGTTCCACTATTATCACACTAGCTGTTTCGCTTATCCTTTTGTCCGTCTTTTATCTGCCATTAAAGTATAAATGTGGCAGTCGAAGAGTTAGGTGAACTTTCAACTCCGTGGATTACCGCATCTGTTCACTTATTAACTCCGTTCGACATTCGCCGATCACGCACGGTCACCTATTTATCACGTGATCATCGGTCACTTGACTGTCAGACGCGTGTTGTCGTATCCAAAGCAATTTCCTGCTATGGATATTGTTCGGTCCGATGTTTTTGTCGCTCACTACTGCACCACAGCCTGGTTTACGGAATCTTCTTTGCGAAACTCGATGATGGCATCTAATTTATTAAGCACTGCAGCCTGCTTCCGCTTGTTCAATGTGTTTCCTCTTCCAGTAGGCTCAGAAACCTGTGTTGTTTCTGGTTTGGTACATAATTGTGATGTTGGATACCTGCATATATAATTTCTTATGAATTATTCACCCATTTCCCACAATCCCTCTCTCATTTTATGTAACTTTGTATGTATCCCTTAACTGAACAATGTACTGTTCTTGTGATCATCATCACACTATGTAATTTATTGGCTGTGGAGACGGGTACTGATTTTCCTGGTATACTATTCCGTATGAACCGTTGTTACAATGCACATTAATCCTGATTGGTCACTATGATTCCACAAAGCATCTTGGGTTATGGCCTATAACACTGATGGTTCACATGCTTCTTGGCACCACTCGAATGATTTGCTTATCCGGTTTGACACTCGTTTTCTTTTATTATCGTTTATTAGTTGTACGAATTTGCGATTCTTTTATGGATTGTCAATATACGCACAATTCGCCAAAAAATGTGTACGCCTGATTGTCAGCAACTACGATGTGATACTATTTATTACCTCGGTTGGTTCGCTTGTTTGTGGTAGTCTTTTTGCTAATACCAGTACATCATCTTATCCATTTCTTGGTGTCTACTCACCTACTTACCTTAAAACGCTCTGATCAGCACTTTTTTTCCTTTGTCAACTGTCCGGTTGCTTCCGCTGATAGGGATACATGATTCGAGCGGTGATAAATCGTTGACTGTTTCTGACTTCATGCCAGATTTCCTTCTTTTTTTCTGGTCTTTTTCACACGCTTTTCCTTACACTGGGCTCAACCATACGATTTTATGAATGATGGTGGTGTAGCCTGCGACAACCAACGCAAACCAAACTCTTCCTGGCGGCTTTGGCGGTAGCAATCGATTCGGTCGACAACCAGGTAATGTTTCGTTCTAACACTGTCCATACTATCTCATTTGTGTTGCATGTTTGTTTGTGTCATTCTGTTTTTCTTCTGTGCATTATTTGTAGTTGTGATGATTGCATACGGATTTTCTCCACAAAATTACCTATTATGTAAACGTAAGCCACTGTTCAAATGGGCTGAGATTGTATAGTCTGCGTCGCTTTCACATGCTATGTCAGATAGGGCCGTTATTGGATTAGTATGATTTGAATACCGTTCTGATTTGGTTACACTTTGTCCATTCAGACAGACAACTCTCCTAAGGCACTGGACTTGACTTGCATATGCGTTAAAGCTCCTTAGTAGCGCGCTTCCTTACTCGGCAGGACGTCGAATTCCAGCCACCGTAGTTACGAGGCGTACATAGTGATAACAGGTTTAATGATCCTACACTGAGCGTAGCCGTATCAGTATACAAAGACGTTCAACCACAACCGTTTACAGATCTTACTCAGGCTCCTCGATCATATGGGAAACATAAGCAATTTTTCTTTCAGAACAACTTTTAAACACAGCAATTTTGTTTATTGAATACGTTTCACTCTTGACACGAAAACTTTATCAGAATTGTTGAACCACACACAAATTGGGTGGTATTCAAAGTAAGCTAAACTTGAACAACTAGAAAGGCAGTAGGACGAAGTGTACGTAAGCAGCAGAGCCGTGAACGGCAACCATGATCTGTTGCCTTTCATTTCATTTAGTCGGTCACTTCTAGTTTGCCTAAATATCACCATATTTGTGACTGCTTCACCTAGTCTGACGATGTTCTTGTGTCAACAGTGACACGTTGAAAAGTTTAAGAAATTACCAACTGTTTACAAGTTGTCCTGCAATTGTGAATTCTCAATCGGTCTTAAGCATACACCAAATGATATCTCTCTTGTTATCTCCGATTGGTAACCCGATAAGCAAGATTCCTAAGACAGATTGAAGCGAATTGCCTAATTTCACCAACTGTACACTATTTTACACGTTGTTTCAATCTGGCCAGCTGCATACAAGTAGTGTATGACTGGAACTCCAACACTGTAACGTCCTCGAGTGATGTTTGTTGTTCTTATGCGCATTCTGTTTTGCGCCAGAAGCCTTTATCTGAGATTGTTTCCAAATCGATCTTGGTCACAAACCGTTCCTCTTGTCAGTCTTCTTTTCTTTCTGTTGACTTATATTGTTTCCTTGTGTAAATATCACCGTAGTTTTTAGAACAACTGATTTTCACTGGCATTCCATTATTTTCTTATTAAATCACCAATCCACTAGATGATTCCTTGCCTGTCTGGATCTGTTCAATACTTACAATCTGAACAAGTTTTTTAAGGTGTCAGTTACTTCGGCCACTGTCTGTCATCTTGTGCTATATTTCTTGGCGAGGGCATCAGAGTTACATCAAGTTTCCGGAAATTCGTTCCAATCTAGTGTCTATTTGTTTGACTGGTTTGCATACTTTAGCGTTTCTGAAGATATCAGAAGGTATCATGTGACCGATTACTCTTTTGATTGTCACACCCTTCTGTGTGTTTGCATCTACGTGTGCCTGTCAGATCTCCCCGTCACGTACTGGCATCAACACCCCCCGGAGATCAACATTCCTTATTCTATCTGTCATTCGTCTGTGTGTCCCTGATGCGTATTTGGCCGCTTCCGTAGAAGCCCATATTTGTTTTGGTTACTAGTCAAGTGGATGTATTGCATCAGTACAGTCTGTGATGTATCGACTGTTAACACATCGGGTCTGAAATCTATGGTTATATTTTCATTTGTTGATCTATCCAACTGGATTTCTTGGCTGGGTGTCTTCAGGTCTGATTGCCATTATTCGGTTGTCATTATCTCATTCCATGTGTAACGTTCGAACTATTTGCGGATCCGCATCAGCTGTTGTTGGATCACTATGATCCGTGCTGCCAATCTAGCTCATAGATCACATGCTAACAAGTTTTGTCCGAGTGAAATAGCATGTAGGGTTCCAGCGGAATAACTGTAGTGTGTTTCATCTATAGGACAGACCTTTGTATAAATAGTACAATGCCTCAGTCATCTTGAAGCCCGAATCTTATTCCGACTGGAAATCTCCAAGGCCTGTTAGTCAGTGTCTGCTTCAATTACTGGATTTACCGATTGAAAATTCAGTCAAGAGAGGTCATTCCTGAAGTGTATACTGGTGTAAGTGAAAAACAACTTGCGAACCTGATTACCGTCATGAACAAACTCTGCATTGAACTTATGAAGAGAAATAAGGGTCGTATCTCCATCATCTTGGATGGTCTCATGATCGTTGGGATAGCTACCTGTATTGTTATACATTAATTCGCAATATTTTGTGTTAGAACATCTTATTTTCAATAAGGGTTGCCGTTTTATACTCTCCTGTGCGGAGAACAGTTTTCGTCTACCCAATACATAGCAAAAACTAGCTGGCCATATAATACTTATTCTACTGGCTGCTTATCTGCTACAGTCTGCTTTAAACCTGCCATATACATTGATCTGATTCTCACCTTGATCAAAACTCTCACAACGTTGTTTAGTAGAACGCCTTGTGTGTGGGGACTACATACAAATATTATCCTAACTTTCAGCCTGCAATGTACCATTGCTACAATTACTTTGTACAACTCTCTTTTTACAAAAGTGTATTTCAGATACCTGCTAACAGTATACATTGATTGGACATTTCATAGAAGAGTGTAACCTAACCGTCTGCACCAATTGTTTTATTTACATGATATGCACTTTGACCTTATAACTTGCTGAACGTCGTTTTGTCACTTGAGCCGGACTGTTGGGCATCCTCCTCTATCTTACATGATCATGCTTGAGTATTATCGTCGCCAGGTCGTCTAATTCAGATCCTAGTGCACTCTGGATAGCTTGGATACTTCCACTAATCTTTCTGGATATGGAATTTCCCCGAATCTCGTGACTCTTCTGGTGGCCCGTCTTATCTGTACATTTTCAATGGGTGTCCAATTGTTTGTTAATTTACGAACGACAGTACTTCACATTTGTTTCTAGATGTGAGCAGATTATTGTGTTGGATATCGCGGGAAAATCTTTTGAGTGGAATGTTCCACATATTCTTCTCAGGAGGTGTAATGTCTTTTATGCTTTTTTCGATGTTATTGCTGTACAGTTTGTCGACAAACTTAGATTGCTTATTTCTATAGTGTTCAAATCTAGGTCACAAACTGATATGAATGTTTTACTATCGTGAGGTTAACACTTAGTACAGTTTTGATGGAGAATGTGTATGACTGTATTTGTTGACATTGTTTTCAACGTACTGGTTGAGGTAGTTTAAGTCGTTCCATAGGACTTCCATCTTTTCCGGGCACTCTACAACTCATCAAAGTATGTATCCTTATCATTTTGCTTCAGTGTTCCCCTTTATTTGCCTTCACTTTGTATTCACTGATCAGTTTCAATGTCTGTTGTTTGCGAAACGACGGTTTTGTTTAAACGGCAGCCTCTTCTTTTGATCAAAACAGAGAGCACCTTCTTTCTGTTCAGTTCTGTACTTTTTTGCTTGTGTATTATTAAAACGTAAATATCCTACCGACCGTTGATTACAGCTGACAGTTTTAAACGTGTTCAAGGTTCGGTATTGCATAAACAATTTTTCATTGATCTTCAACGACGAAAGCGTCATTCACAACTTTTTAAAGTCTAGTTATCAACCATTTCTTGTTTTGTGAAGACAATTTTCACCAAATTTATGCTTTGGCTCTCTCGATAAACCGTCGGGTAAATTTCGAAGTGATAAAACTATCGATTTTTAAAAGTGCAGATTTTGATGCAATGTCTATCCATTTCAGAATGAAAATTTCTGATTTTACTGGAGATCATTCAGTCTTCAACACTTCACGTTAATAAATGTCTAAAGACTGAGTATACATTAATAAACTCCATACAGAAATTATGACAATAAAAATGCTTAACTGTGTTTGTAAAACCACAGTTCAACCTTTCGGTTTGCTCTACTCGACTTCTCTACAACAGTTGCGAGGTTTTCATGTTATGCGAGTTTGGCCCCTGAATATATTTGTGCTAGTATGTCACATGACAGTAAATACTATGCGGTCCAAAAACCACAAACACTTCATTGAGCTATTGTCTGCTTGCGGTTTCCTGTCTTCATTTGCCTTTGACTGTTGAGGCTGTACTTCGCTGCCTGTGTGGAATCTGTTGTCAGAATAGTGTGCGCAATCAATCACTCTATGTTGTCAGATGTGAATCTCCTTACCGCTCATCATATTGATTCATTGCGCACGCACACGCATTCATCCAACCTCCACCCATAATCTTCAGTCTTTCTTTTACTTTCACACGTCACTGGTGGTGTGAATGCTTGTACGAATACTGCTATGAATTGTGATGTCTGTTGTGATACCTCTGATAAAGTTCAGGCTCTTTCCGATACAGCCACTTTAGTGGGCGTTTCAAAGCACATCTCATCTTCTCAGCCCTCTTCTCTTAATGCTCTTCGATTTCATACGCCTTCTCCCCTAGCGGTCTTTAGTGTGTACGCCTCATTTTCTTCAGGACAACAAACAGGCTTGACTCGTGCCCTGGCAACTCTCTCCATTGATGTATGGCGCTTCTCGGAGACGCTTTCAAGACTTTGGCCACATAATGTGGTCTGTCTTGGCTTTATTCTTGCTTTGGTTTTTGATGTCAACGTGTCAGTGGCATTTCGCAAAGTAGCCCGAAGTGAACTGGCTGTTCGGTTTGTCTATGCAAGCCAACTATAAAATCGAGCTTACCGCCCGCTTGCCTATCCGCCCTATGCAGCTAAGATCAACTTTGCCTACGAAAAACACTTCGTACAGCTACTTTTAATTGTTTCGAATCGATTCATGATGCTCTAAACCACAGAGTTTTCGCTCATCCCCCGCCACCAAAAAAATATCCCTTATGCATCTCGTCTCGTATCAACTGACAGCAGGCATTAAGATTTATGATCGCATAAGAATTCTATAAAGGGATTGTGAATTAGTCGCCGCATCCGGAACTTATCGATAGCTGTTCCGCTTTATCAAAGCCACTACTCCCAGACCGCTCGGTGATTGTGAAACAAGCTGCTTAACAGACGCTTGAAACGCTGGGCGAAGCATTATGAAATACATAACTGGCTTTCTGCGCCAGCTATTCTGCATTGTAGGTTTAATTATGTCCCATGGTCGGTTGCCCTAGGTCTTTCTACAGAGTCAGAGGTCTAAAAAGAATTCCTAGTTCTAAGCGCCATAAGGCACCTTTCTCCGGCTGTTTCTAAGGTTGCTTAGGAAAGTGTCCATTCTGTTCTCCAAGGTTTAGAATTCTGATTAGGTTTCCGCATTCTGGTGAGACACGTTGAGTCCTCTCATCTCCAACCATTTGCATTAACCGCTAGGGACCTAGCCTGACGTCACGTGTGCTTAAGCCATCCGTCTATATTCTGTTCCACAGATCAGGTGAAAAGTAATGTTGTAGCCATCATGCTGAGTTCCATACAGATAGTGGATGCATTCTTCAAGTCCCCATCTGCCAGAACTAAACACTTGTGCTCTTGGATATCAAAGTAGCCGTGAACTCTGTCGACAGTTGTACTCTCGTGGTACTTGTTGAGAAATGCGTTAATTAATAAGTTTGCCTTCATTTCAAAATCGTGATACACTCAGAGTTAGGATTTGTGACAGATGGCTGCCGCCCTTCGCTCGTCTCTAGTGGAGGTGGACAAGCGTTCTATCTCTCTTCCTCTCATTAACCTTGTCATGCACAGTTTAACCAGTAATATTATGTCACCTCCTTTGCTTACTGACAATGCACAGGCACCCCCGGACACTGTATACTCATTGACAAATGAAATATCCTGATGTACTATGTTCTGTGTCGTTTAAGTAAACTACCCCTTCAACACCCGCAAAAGCCTGCTTTTGCACTCACTCTGAGTGGTGACGGTCTGAGTTCAATCAAGAGTACTCTTTACATCTTGATATCAAATCAGAGCTGACTATGATGTTGGGATAAGATATCTCTAAACATGTCGTTTAAGTCCGGTTATTATTTGCCTGCGTGAGGTATCCCCAGACACTGGCGTTTCATTTGCCTCCCTTTCATACAGCGCTGATGTGCGTTTGCAAAACTTAGCTGCATCGCTTTGCTGATATTCATAGGTTATCTATTTCCGATAACCGTTTTTTTGCGGAGTATCGCTTGGTGACAGTATCACCTTAGAGGTAATATACAGTGATACGTGCCTAGAACAGACGGTCTTTCTATACTTAAAGCGGCTTTATTTCATCCATTAAGATGCCTCGAACACGTCCTACACACTTCAACTGTATCGCGCCTTGTTGATGCCCTCTAGATGTGACTGAGAAGAACATCACAGTGAGCAACCTATGCTTTGACTTAGCGATATAAATCCAATCTATCTTCTAATTTAGCTGCTTAATTAATGATGTTATGCTGGGAGGGACACTGTGGTTTCGAGGATTTTGAAACAGACCTTCTGCCAGATAGTGAGCTGACCAATACAGAATGTGTTTGTGTCATTTTTTTTCACTTTACTCTTTTACAGATGATGTTAAACCAGTTAACTAATGTGGCTGATCTGTACAAGTTATGCTTTTCACCTGCTAACTATGATATGTTTTGTTATCAGGTTTTTGTATATTATTGCAAGCAGATTGCTTTCGATTGGTGATCGTTAAACGTGATATTATCTCATCAATTTTCGCCATCACTGTCGAGATGTTCAAGTTGATAATAAAATCACGTTATGCTTTCATTAGTCATCATTTGTGGCGTCGGTAAAACGTGTTATTATCGTCAAAAGGATGACTTATTATGTGTACCTGCGTTTACTCTCGATCTGCAGATTGAAAACCCGTTTACTTCACACATAAGCCCTTGTATTCGGTTATTGTTGTCCCCACTATTCAACTTGTATCAAGCGTGCTGACTTTGGTATCCTTGACCGCCCCGACGTGATAGATGTCGGGGCTTGCTCGACCGTCTGCATTGATAGTTGAAGACACCCTTAAACACGGCAGTGTGTCACAATCAATAGTGAGCTTGTATCAGTGAACATCTTAACGTTCTTTTCTCTTCATGACTGTTCATTCTTTCTGCTTACTTTACTCCTACAAACATTTGTTTATTAATCTTTCGCTTCATGGGTTAGTGTCAAGGCCGGCGGCAAGTCGCGCTATTTTGCCCCTTGGTACGACTCAATGTTGAAATAGTATATCTGCTTGAAATAGCTTAATGTTTACACACACCGTCTGGTGGTTTATTCCTCTCCCTTACCTATGGTATAGTCAAGTCCACATCCATCTCGGATAGCGTTTCTAACCAGCGGTTTGAGTGATCACGAGCACCCCAGCCAGCAGGTGACACATACCCACTCTGCTCAGTGGAGCGGTCAGGGTCTTCATATTTCGTGACCACGTTGTTGATTGACCACCATGTGATTTCATCCAACTGTTGGTGGTCTCAGTATATAATGCCTGGTACGGTAAACGCTCGGCTGACGTGCGGAGTACGCGACCCAATTATCGCAAGCTATACACCGTAAATAGTTGACCAATTGATTGCGCATCCCGAGCGTTCTGGAATACGTGTCGGCGAACGGTCGTTCTGCTGATGCGATCAGTCTACTTAATGTGGGCTATTTGCCGGAGACAATGACGATCAAACACAGCAAGCCCATCGGCGTCTTCCTTGCGAACAGGTCACGTTTCCGAATCACAGCAAAAGAGAACGTATACAAGCATTATATACACTTCCTTTCAGCAACAACCGAACGTCTTTTCGACGGCACAGATGATGCAGTTTGGTAAAAGCCGACTCATGCCTTTCCTATCCTCGCTGATATCTCAGTAGTAATATTACAGACTGACGAGATAGTGCTACCTAAGTATGTGAAACTGTTCACAGTCTCAAGCGGATTACCTGCAATGAAGAAAGTAGGAGTGGGAATACCCCAGTCTTGAAGCGGCACTTTGCACTTTGAAAGTGCAAAGCGCATTCCATACAAACCAGCTCGGTCGCTCAACCTGTCCAGCATGGTCTGCATGTCTTCGGCAGAGGGGCCAAATAAGACAATGTCATCTGCATACTCTAGGTCGATCAATCTAGCGCCAGGAAGAAGCTCAGCACCAACCCCACTGAATTCGCGAGGCGGATCCTCCAGAATGTCGTCCATGACCAAATTGAACAAGAAGGAGGAAATCGGACACCCCTGACGAACACCACTAGAAGTGATCAACGCCCGAGACAGTTGTCCATAAACTCTCACCCTGCTTACAGAGTGAGCATACAGTGATCTCAATAGATTCACGTATTTCCCTGGTACTCCCTTGCGAAGGAGACAGCTTTAGAGAACGTTACGAGCAACTGAATCGAAAGCAGGCTGTCTGTAAGAGTGCCGATGTTCCAAGATCCGTCGCAAGGTAAAAATGTGATCAACGCACCGTCGATCGGATCGGAATCCTGCCTGTTCTTCGTGTATGTGACTTTCTCTGGGCTTAGTGCGTCACCCTGTCCCTTTCCAATGCTTCCATAATACGTCCACTCGTTTCAGAACTGATGAGAGTGTACTTGCGTCCGTCAGCTATGTGTGTAAAAGAAACAATAAAAATGTTTCCATAAACTGGTCCACTCTCACAGTATACCTCGAGGTCTATCACGACCCCAAAATGCACTCCTATTGGTTGTGAGATCCACAAACACCCCTGTCAAAGGAATTAATACGGCTCGCCGTTTGACGAATTAGTAGGAGCAGGGTCGGATGATCTGTGCTCCACTTTGACCGCTAACCCCGTTCTAATTAAGCAAATCCGTTGACACCCCTCGAAGAACCCGCACCACTTCCTCGATCAAAGTAGCAAATGCGAAGTGCTCCAATTGATATTGGTTGTCCCTTCGGATTAGTTGAGCCAATCACATTCTTTCTGTCACGTCCAAGAGTCTAACGTGGAAATTCTAATGCACTAAAATGAATTGCTTCAGTATGTGATGGAAAATCTTGTGCCTAAAAGTAAACAGCAATGTAAAAAGGTATAGATAGAGATTGAAAATGTTTGATTAGAAGACCAGGGAAAATGACCCGATCACAATATGACTGATGATGGAGTACGTATGCATTCGTAAAACAGATGAGATTGTAGGGGGTTGAAAATGACTCTAGACGAGAAACATAAAATGTGAGTCTTCTTAGTTTAGGAAGAATCTTGTTAACATGATGAGGCATCGCCAATTTACGGCTGAACATGATCCAATAGATTGGAACCTAGGAAAAAGGTTGTATTTGGGAACAAAAACATTTCTAGTAAGTTATTTGATTAAGAAAGCGAAACAAAATGGTGGTGCATTTGGGTGTGTTGAGAAGTATGGAGCGTTCGTTAGACCGACTGGCTAATTGGGTAATGTTGTTCTGCAAGACAACGAATCAGGATACTTCCGAATGTTGGACGTTGAAATCGACATCATCTGCATGCTTCATGAAAAACGAATTCTTGAAATTGAATATCAGACATTCATAAAAGAAACAGGATAATGGAGAAAGAATTGCATCCTGAAAGGCATTCGAATTTGTAGATAATGGTAATGGCTCTTTGACCGTTTAAGCGTGTAAGTTGTAAGTGATCTGAAATATTATAAGATATTGTTGAACACCGTACTCTGAGAAGAAAAAGAGAAATTTTCTTGTTGATGTGTTTCAGTGCACAACTAATCGTTACTATCTGTCCAAGTTAATGCTACCACGGGAGGTGGACGCCATATGGTAAGCCGGAACAATCCTTCGACATGTTCATTACTGCGCAATCGATTAGGGCTGAATGAGAAATCGATCGCATAATCAATCGACATTGGAAGTAGCTTACCATTCGAGTTGTCACGTTTGTACACTAGAAATGCTAAAATATAACAAGATCACTATTACTCAAACAAGTCCATCTTCTTAAAAGGAGTCAAACTATTGAACTTCGCAATATCATTTTCCATCGCTTTTGGGTGTATGTAAATGGTCGATGATGTGCCATTTATAAGAGCACTGTTTACAAATGTTCTATTTGGTCAGTTACTATGACCAACGAGCGGATTAATCAACATGATAACAGGTTTTGTCAATCAAAGTAGTCTGGTCTCAGCGTTTCGCAGATGTCCTACAAGGATCAAGGTTCACTGTTTCCCATTGATTGATGAAAAAAGCTGCCCAACAAAGACCTGTGCAGTATAACTCATAGGTACCACAGGTGTCTTATTCATAAGTCAGAACTACTAAGAAACCGTCATCAATATTGATTGGTATGCCGTGGCGGGGTTGGCTGGAATCTGTTTGCCACTGTCAAGTAGCCGATGTGAAATGTAACATCAACATACGTCCACATTCTAGAATGTATATCTGTAGCATGCACAAAGTGTGGGAGTTTAAAAGTCTAAAACATTGCGTTCCCTTAATCCATTTAGTCAAAACAGAGAGAAGA